>PVKM010019266.1:0-24357 GCA_004027735.1 Carollia perspicillata | reverse complement strand
ACCCAAATATATGGGAAAACATATTTGCCAATGATACCTCAGACAAGGGTTTAATCTCCAAAATATACAAAGAACTTACATGACTCCACTCCAAGAAGATAAGCAACCCAGTTAAAAAATGGGCAAAGGACTTGGACAGGCATTTCTCCAAGGAGGACATACAGAGGATTCAGAGACACATGAAAAGATGCTCAGTATCCCTAGCCATCAGAGAAATTAAAACCACAATGAGATACCACTTGACACCAGTAAGAATGGCCATCATTAACAAAGCAACAAACAAGAAGTGTTGGAGAGAACGTGGAGAAAGGGGGACCCCAGTTCACTGTTGGTGGGAGTGCAGACTGGTACAACCACTATGGAAAACAGTATGGAATTTTCTCAGAAAACTAAAAATGGAACTGCCTTTTGACCCAGAAATTCCACCGCTAGGATTATATCCCAAGAACCCTGACACACCATTCCAAAACAACCTATGCACCCCAATGTTCATAGCAGCACAAGTTACAATAGCCAAGTGGTGAAGCAACCTAGGTGCCCATCAGTAAATGAATGGATCCAAAAACTGTGGTACATATACATGATGGAATTCTATGTGGCAGAAAGAAAGAAGGAGCTCCTACCCTATGCAACAGCATGGATGGAACTGGAAAGCATTATGCTAAGTGAAATAAGCTAGGTGGTAAAAGACAAATACCATACGATCTCACCTTTAACAGGAACCTAAGCAACTAAACAAAGAAGCAAGCAAAGTATAACCAAAGACATTGAAATAGAAACAGGCTGACAGTAACCAGAGGGGAGAGGGGAGGGAATTTCAGGGGAAAAAGGGAAGGGGTAACAGGAACAATTATTAAGGACACATGGACAAAAACTAAGGGGGGTGGAAATGGGACAGAGGTGGGGAGCATGGGGTGGGGGGGTGCTGGACTGGGATGGGAGTAAAAGACAGAAAACTGTACTTGAAGAACATTTAAAATAAAATGTATAAATAAATAAATAAATAAAATAACAAAATACAAATTTAAATATAAAAAGTTTCTTTTGAAAAATCAAACAAACAGACAAATGCACACTTACACACCAAGGAAAACAAAGAAAACAGAAAAACGCATTAAAATTTTAATTAAAAAAAAAACAAACCTCTTGCTGGTTTCAAAGTGGTCATATAGGTTTTCCTGTTCTTGCTGGTTGCAGCAGACTGAGGGGCGGGTTTATACATTGTTCTCTGGTTCCCCAGGTCTTCTGGTCTCCATCTGCGGGCACGCCCCCTGAGTTTTTGAAAGCCGTCTTCTGGTATCAGGCAGCCCGCACCTCAGGCTCTGGGTTTATCTGAGCCATCTGTGTTCTCAGGCCACTCGGATTTATTAGGCACTCTCAAGCATTCTCGCCCTGCGTGGTTCGCGCGTAACCGCCCTGCGTTTATCAGCGCCCTCTCACCATCACTCCCCGTGTGGGCGCCCACACTGGATTTATCAGGTCCAGGCTCCCAGTCACCCATGGCGCACTCTCTCTCTCCGGACCCCAGCGTGGTCCCCAGATGCTCTATAAATCTCTCCCTCTGGGTTGTGGGCACGCCCAGCAGAGCCGCCTCTGGTCACCCCACTCGGGAACACATCTTTCCAGTTTATGTATGGGTGCTCACAGCCTCCTTGTGCTTGCAGCTCAATCCTTGAAATTGCTCTCTAAAATTTCAAGCATCCAGGCTTCCCCCAGTGCTGCTGGAACCCTGCCTAGCTGCCTAACTGAAGAGGGAGCACTGACTCAGCTCCCTGCAGTCAGTCCAAAGGGCTTTGGGCTGGGATTGCAGCCTCCTAGCTCCCTGCGCTGATCTCTACCGTCTATCATCCCAAAGTAGTCTCCTTACAGTCTGGTTTTTCAATGTCTGCTACAATTTTTGATTTCCTATCTTCATATTTGTTGTGGTACTGTTGGCTGTCTGCTCTGTTCCTCCGTAGATCAGCCTGGTTTCTCTCCCGTGTGCAGGATGAAGTGGAATTTCCTCCCTTTTACCAAGCCACCATCCGGGAAATCTTTTTTCCCATAGGACTTTTATGGTGTCATCGCCCGTGTTTAATCCTTTTTATTCATTTTGAGGTTATTCTGGTGTATGTTGTAAGTTGGTGGTCTTGTTTCTTTTTTCTTTTCTTTTTCTTGTTTTTTTTTGTTGTTGTTGCATGTACTTGTACAGATTTCCCAGCACCACTCATTGAAGGGCTACTTTTGCTCCATTTTATGCTTCTTCCCATTTTATCAAATATTAATTGACCATAGAGACATGGGTTTATTTCTGGGCTCTCTATTTTGTTCCATTGATCTATATGTCTGTTCTTATGCCACTACCAGACTGTTTTGATTACAGTATCCTTGTAGTATTGTTTGATATCAGGTATTGTGATCCCTCCTTCTTTGTTCTTCTTACTCAAGATTGCTGTGGCTATTCTGGGTCATTTTTGGTTCCACACAAATTTTTGAAATATTTGTTCTAAATCTGTGAAATCACTGGTGTTTCAATAGGTATTGTGTTTAATCTACAGAATGCTTTGGGTAATATGGACATTTTGATGATGTTGAGTCTTCCAATCCATGAACATAGTATATGCTACTTCCTTAGTTTGTTTGTATCTTCCTTAATTTTTTTCTTCAGTATTCCATAGTTTTCTGAGTACACGTCTTTTGCCTCCTTGGTTAAGTTTACTCATAAGTACTTTATTTTTCTTGTTGCTATAGTAAATGGAATTTTTTCTTAGTTTCTGTTTCTGATATTTCATTGTTGGTATACTAAAATGCCTTTGATTTCTGCACATTGACTTTGTTTCCCACTGTTTCACCAAACTCACTTGTAAGTCAAGCAGTTTCTTGTTAGCCTATGGGGTTTTCTATGTATACTACCAAGTTGTCTGCAGTGACAGTGACAGTTTTACTTCCTCCTTTCCAATTTGGATGCCTTTTATTTCTTTTTTCCTGTCTTATCACTGTGGTTAGAACTTCCAGTTCTGTGTTGAATAGAAGTGGTGAAAGCAGACATCCTTGTCTTTTTCCTATTTGGGGGGGCAAGCTTTCAGTTTTTGCCCATTGAGTATGATGTTGGCTGTAGGTTTCTTGTATATGGCCTTTATTATATTGAGGTATGCTTCCTCTATTCCCACTGTTCTGAGCATTTTTATAATAAGCGGGTGCTGTATTTTATCAAATGCTTTTTCAGCATCTATTGATAAGATCATGTGATTTTTGCCTTTCATTTTGTTTATGTGGTTTATTATGTTTACTGATTTGCAAATATTATACCATCCATGCATCCCTGGGATGAATCCTACTTGATCATGGTATATGATCATTGTAATGTATTGCTGGATGCAGTTTGCCAATATTTTATTGAGAATTTTAGTACCTATGTTCATTAGTGATATTGGCCTATAGTTTTTGAAGAATCTTTTTTTAATATTTTATTTATTTACTTTTTACAAAAAGTGGTAGGAGAAAGATAGGGAGAGAAACATCAATGTGTAGTTGTCCCTCACACACCCCCAATTGGGGACCTGGCCCACAACCCAGGCATGTGTCCTAACTGGGAATCGAACTAGTGACCCTTTGGTTCACAGGCCTGCACTCGATCCACTGAGCTACACTAACCAGGGCTATTTTTGAGAATCTTAAATGTAATAAGAGAAAAGCAGTTAGCTACCTGCAGGAGCATCCCTATAAGTCTGTCAGGTGATTTCTTAAAAGAAACTTTGGAAGCTTGACAGGATTGGCAAGAAATATTCAAAGTCATTAAAAGCGGGGGCTATAGCTAAGATTACTCTACTAGGCAAAGATATTATTTAAAATCAAAAGGCAGATAAAGTGCTTCCTAGACAAGAGAAAAGGTGTTCATTATCACCCAACCAGTATTATATCACATATTAAAGGAACTTATTTAAGAAAAAGAAAGAAATAGGAACAAGTATAAAGGACACATGGACAAAAACTAAGGGGGGTGGAAATGGGAGGAAGGTGGAGAGCACTGGGGGGGTGGACTGGGACGGGAGTAAAAGACAGAAAAAATGTAAACATAAATAAAAAAATAAATAAATAGAAACAAACAAACAAAAAGAATCATATATATATGATTGCATGCATACACACACATATGTGTGTATGCATATACACATAAAAAAAGAAAAAGAAAGAAGATCAAAACTATGAACAATAAAATGGCAATAAATACATATCTATCAATAATTGAATCTAAAACACAAAGGCTGTCAACTTTCGCAGTGGTTCAACTTGGCAGCCACATTACCAGTGGTGGCAGCAGCTATGACAGTGGAGAAATGAGGCAGAAACGAGATCTCAGCCCTGCTGAGCTAATGATGCTGACCATAGGAGATGTTATTAAACAACTAACTGAAGCCCATGAACAGGTGAAAGACATCAATCTAAGTAAGGCAAAAATAAAGACAGCTGCTAAATATGGCTTTTCGGCACAGCCTCGCCTGGTGGACATCATTACTACAGTTCTGCCTCAGTATTGAAAGGTCCTGGTCCCCAAGTTAAAGGCCAAACTCATCAGAACTGCCAGTGGGACTGCAGTTTTGGCAGTGATATGCAAGCCCCACAGTTGTCCACACAACAGTTTTACAGGCAATATATGTGTATACTGCCCTGGAGGAACTGATTCAGACTTTGAATAATTGACACGGTCTTACAATGGATGTGAGCCAATCTCCATGCAAACTATTCGTGCTAGATATGACCCTTATCTACAGACAAGACACCAAATACAGCAGTTGAAACAGCTTAGTCACAATGTGGAAAAAGTGGAGTTTATTGTGATGGGTAAAACATTTATGGCCCTTCCAGAAGAATATAGAGATTAGTTTATTCGAACCTTACATGACGCCATATCAGGACATACCTCTGACAATATTTACAAGGCAATCAAGTACTCTGAGAGGAGCCTCACATGGTGTATTAGGATTACCATTGAGATCAGACCTGATTATTGCATGAGTGGCAGTTAAGTGACATGTTGGCCTATGGCTGCACAAGGCTGGAGATTGAGGTGTGGAGTGTCTATGAAGATGTGGCCAGAGATACCAACAGGGGACACACTGTGAAGGCAGTGTGTGAGTCATTTCACCTGGCCACTCATATGATGCCTGGTCTGCCAAATGTGGGCCTGGAGAGAGACACTGAACAGTTTACAGAGTTTTTTGAAAACCGTGCTTTTTGTCCTGATGGTTTAAAACTTTACCCTATCCTAATGATTCATGGAACTGGGCTGTATGAGCTGTGGAAATCAGGGAGATATAAAAGCTATTCTCCTGGTGACCTCATCAAGTTGGTGGCTTGGATTCTTGTGCCTCGTGCCTCCATGGATTCAAGTGTACCAAGTGCAGAGGTAGTGTGTTATCTGTTATGCCAGAAATAATCAGTGACTACCTGTTGACAATTTCTAATGAGAGTAGTCTGATTTCATATGCAGAGGTTTGAAATTTTTTTTAATTAAAAAAAGGACACCTGGAATGCCAACTATAAAAAGAAAGGGATGGAGATGAAAGGATACTATATCCAAGACACTTTGCCAGGAGCATATTTACTCATGGATTCCTCTTTCCCTTCATAATCCAGGAAATGGAACTATGAAGGTAGTAGGTATGGTGCCTGGTTCCAGAAGCTTATGATCTAGGGCAAGATTTCCTTTTCAGCACTTCAGTCTAGGTACATACAGAGTAAGTGTGGGGGGTGAAGTGTAGCCATGTGTCTGTTATCCCTATTCTAGAGCCTCTGAAGCTAAAGCAAAGAGTGTCAACAATCACTCTTTGCAGATCTTAATGTAACTATAGAGAAAGAGTGACATATTCCCAATAGCATGAAGGAAAACAACTGTTTTTTTCATACAGAGAAATTAAGGTCTCACTTACAATTATGGGCCTTTTTTTGGTTTTGACTGGAAATAGAACATTGGGAGGGGGCATATTTAGAAGCCATAAAACTAGCTATCTACCTACAATTCAAACAAAAGCATTCCTGTATTTGCTGGCCATTAGGCACATTTTCACCACCCTGTGAAGGCTGCCTGGATTCTTGTATTACCAATACAGCAGTCCCCCTTTACCAGCAGGGGATATGTCCCAACCCTACAGTGGATGCCTGAAATGGCAGATAATACTGAACTTATATAGAAAAAACTATATTTTTTCTATACATACATTCCTATGTAAAGTTTAATTTATAAATTAGGCACAGTAAATGACTAACAACAACTAATAATAAATAGAACAATTTTTAAAAAGAAAAAACAAAATAATAAATAAATAAAATAAAAAACAAACTAAGCAAACACGAAGAATAGAGACAGAATCGTAGATATGGATAGGGTTTTGATAGTTGCCAGAGAGGAGGCTTGTGGAGGGCTGTGAATAGGTGAGGGGATTAAGAAGTACAAATTGGTAGTTACAGGATAGACATGAGAATGTAAAGTATAGTATAGAAAATGGAGTAGCCAGATAACTTACATGCTTGACCCATGGACATGTACAATGGTGTAGGGATGGCCTGATGAAGTGGAGGGTGCTGTATGGAGAGGGGTAAAAGGGGGAAAATTGTAATAGTATATTCAATAGAAACTAATTTAGAAAAACAAAAGGCATTTAAAAAAAGAAATGAGTTTGATTAGAGTGAGCTAAAGCAATAAGGTGAAAAAAAAACCAGAGAGAATTTTCTGGGAGGCAGGATAATAAAAAACTGAGATAGGAAACCTAAAAATATAATTCACAAACCATACAATTTATCCTTTAAAGTATATGATTCATTTGTTTTCAGTATATTCACAGTGGTGAAATGAGAAGCATAATCCATTTTAGAACACTCTCATCAACTGAAAAAAGCCCATGTCCTTTAGCTGTCATTCCCTGTTTTCTCACCTCCCCCAGCCCTAAGTAACCACTAAACAACTTTGTCTCATAGATTGGCCTATTCTGAACATTTCATGAATTATATAATATATGGTCTTTTGTCACCACCTTCTTTCACTTAGCATAATGTTTCAAAGTTTATCTATGTGTAGTATGCATCAGTACTTAATCCCTTTCCATTGCCAAATAATACTTCATTGTGTAAATATACCACTTTTTGTTACCCATTCATCAGTTAAGAGACATCTGAGTTGTTTACCACCTTTCAATTTTTATGAAATATGCTGCTATGAATATTCATATGCAAGTTCTTGTGTAAGTATGTTTTTATTTCTATTCAGTATATACCTAGAAGTAGAATAGCTGGGTCAAACAGTAACTGTCTATTTAACTTTTTGAGGAACTGCCACACTGTTTTTTAAATTGGCTGCACCATTTTACATTTCCACCAACAGTGTAAGAGGGTTCCAATTTCTGCATTCTCACCAACATTGTTATAATGACTTTTTAATTAAAGTCATTTTAGTGGATGAGGTGGTATCTCATTGTGGTTTTGATTTGCATTTCTCTGATGACTAACAATGTTGAGCATCTTTTCTTATACTTATTGGCTATTTATCTTCCTTGGAGAAATGTCTTTTCAGATCCCTTGTCCATGAAAAATTTCTCTGTGGAAGACCAAGTGAAGATAAGATTCTTAACTCTTGGTTACTTCAGATCTAGTCTTCTACTATATGAATTATATTAGTCCTAATTGAATGAACTTGAATTCTTCCAATCCTAGCTAGGTCCATGAATCTAGGGATTGAAAGAAATCACATATCAAGTTGGATTTTCACTGAATGGAAGCTGAAGATAAAGTGCTACAAAAGGTCTCCACTTTCTGCAGAAATGAACTTTTGATAGAAGATCCATGTGGATGAATTTCAGGTCTTTTGAGTGGTAAGTCCTAACAAACAAGTCCTCTATATTAGTACAAAAACTGGCACAGAAAGGAGCCAGTGGAGAAATGTGCTTCATTTTCTGTGACACGTTGAAATTATTGCCTGAAAAAATTAAATCCAGTTTTTGTCTGAATTACATTAATGGTGGTCCATCTTCCACCCCAGGTAAAACTGTAGCTGAGCTATTTCACTAAATGTATGATGCAGCATAAAAATATGCACCCCAAGAAAAGCAATGCAGCAGGGTCTCAGCACAAACATGTTCATGAAGGGGCAGCCATGGATGGGAAAAGCTCATATTTTGCTTCCAGGCCTTTCTCTTCAATTCTGTAATAAGTTATTATGTTGTCTCATTTAAATGTAAACATTTGAAAAATATTTGTTTTTTTTTAAGTGGCCAGGCTCAACATTTCCAAAAATAAGGTTAATGATGGTAAGAAGAAAATAAGTATGTACCAACTTGTGAGTACACACATGTAAATGTACGGTTTGGGAATAAAGAGTGAAAAGTTATGACAATATCTGGGGCAGCTGAGGACACCACAGTTGATTACTTGAACACATTATGAGCTCACTGAATACTTAATAATTAAGAACAGGAATTTTCCTTTTTCAAAAAACACAAAAGGCCATTTATATTATCTATCACTAACATGCACACCACCATCCCAAACAGTAGTATTAAAAGAAATGTTGTGAGGGTTATATAAACAGCTTGAAGAATCTAAACCTCTCATTACATGAAGGACAAATATTCAAATGATAATTAACAACTTTATATTTTTAAAGAGAAAAATAAACAAGTCATAGAGTTTATTGATTATTCAAAATTCTCACAACTCATCTGGTTCTAGCCATAAAGTGGAAAAAAAGGCCAGCAGAGCCTTAATGCAAAATAACCCCTACAGTTCTCTGTATACCTGTTTTTTGGCCTACCTTTATCTACCTCATGCTTCCTAGTCAACTGTTCTTCGACTTGTTGGGTGCTTGCTGATGGAGAAATCAATAAATAGTCCTCTAAATCCAATCTCTGTTGTAGGTTTGTCATGCCCAAATATCAGCCAGGGCAGCTGAAGTCAGACAGCACCTTCCATAAAATTAAGCAATTGTCAATAGCATAGGGGCTGGAGGAATGTCTGAGATTCATTCTTTCAATGTGTTCTTCATACATCTTATAATCATTCAATTACTGAACCTGCATAATTTCTGGCTTTGGACTCTTGGTAGGATCCTTGAGCAAAGAGCCATGAGGACACCTCACTGCCATCACCCCTGGCCATGAGCCAAAATATCAGAATAAACTACAGGTGATAGACATGAGGACCAAGAAGCAAGGAATAGTACTAAAGAGCTTTCAAGATGATGTCTAAAGTTTATACTTCACATTTTACCAAGAAACACTGTGACCCATCCAAAGAGGTCTGTGAACATTTTCTGAAATGATTCTAAAAACCAAGAAGTCTGGTTTCAATTAATTATCTATGAAAATTTATAAACAGAATGATGGAATTCTAAATGTAGTGAAACTGAGTCATCTAGGACCAGGATAATCTAGGCCAAACCTGCAAAGTTAATATATCACATAACTATTTAAATACAAAATGCCACAAACTCATTTAATAGGAAATTTTCTTTTCTCCATATAAAATTTCCTGTCTCTATGAGAAATCAGTTTTTCCCCTCAATATTGAGTTGTAGAACAGAATTGAAATTTTACTGTTTCAAAATGGAAATTGATGATATATCTAATATCCAATCTGAGAAACCCTCAAAAGCATGAGTTTTTCTTTGAGTTCTCAAAGGCCAGAGCTCCCTTTCCCTTCTATGTCTTTGGAAACAGTTGGGTTAGCTTATAATATGTGAACACCTGGACACCCTGTAAAACTTATTTGGTGGGCAAACTGAAATATGCCAACAGCAAAGCACTTCTTACCTGCAATGGGTCACAATTGCAGTCAGATGTCTCCACGGTGACCTCTCTGAGCCATGAGCACGGAACTGTGGGGTTCATGACATGCCACCACAGGAGTGACCACAGTGCCGAAAACAGCTTTGACTACTGTAAGCCATCCCCAAACCTCAAATTCAGATGAAAAAAATTAAGAACTTAATCCCTATTGAGGGATAGATAAGGGTGATTCTGGAGAGAAACTATCTCTGTGTGAGATCCAGGGGGCCCTTGCAACTCTTTTACCTTCCAGAGTCCCCATAGTAGTACCTAAGAAGAAGGAAAGACCAGAAAAAAAATTATTTTGAACACTGACTGGAAAGACACCGAGAATGAAAGAATAAGAACTTCATGATTGCTCATTGTTCTTTGATAGTGTGTCGTAAATTACCTGATGACTATCTCCATGTACTTAAGAAAGTATCATTAGAATTGCCCAAAATAATATAAACTATTTTCCTAATTATTTGTGTAGCCTTCTTGAAACAGCCAAAATGAGTTTTATTTCATTTAGGTGGTTCCAGAGAGAAACCTTTCCAGGACCCATGTATGGGCACAGCTGTTTTCCCTGAACAAGATCCTTGTAGTGTATACCCAAGTAAGATATATTTTATTCCATCTATGGCCACTGCTAATTGTGTTCTTTATTTCCTTTCTAACAGAAAACACTTATTATGATATTTCTTTTTTAAATTGATTTTGTGAGAGAGATTTGTTGTTCCACTTATTTGTGCATTCATTGGTTGATTCTTGTATGTGCCCTGACCAGGGATCAAACTCGCAATTTTGGTATATTGGGATTATGCTCTAATCAACTGAGCTACTTGGACAGAGAATTTTATTTCTTAATCATTTCCCCTTCTATTTACCAATTAATCAAAATCCAATTCACCAGGACGTTTTCCTATAGAAAAAAAGCACTTAAAAGCAGTATAACACAAAGGTGCTTAACTTTATCAAGTGTCTCAAAGTTCTGTTTAAAATTTTTAGAATTCCCATCTTAGGCTTCTGTACATTATGGTTGTGTCCTCTCAGAGGCTGAGTACATTTTATCTTAATTTTCAGAGATCAAGTAAATGAGAGAAAACATAATTCATTTTTATTGTAGAAAAATTAATCACTAAGTAGTCAAAGGACTATCTTCCCCTGGAATGTAATTCTCTAAGTAAGCATAAAAAAGCCAAAATGTCATTTTACAAAGAAAATTAGACATAGGGGATTTGTCAATGGCAATGTCTTTATTATATAAAGTTTAATTTAGACCTCCCTAAATAGTTTTGCTCTATTGTTCTGTCACTTAAGTGTTTCTGCCTATATATGTTAGAATTTTCGTAACATCAGTAGTCTAGTTAATCCTCTGTAACGAAGTTAGGAACCACCAAATGAAAAATACCTGAGTGGCCAAATAATTGTGAAGCTCACGCATTGTACTCTACATGAAATATACTCAGCTTTCTACTTTGTGCCTATTTCATATACCATCTAATGTACTTGGTCATCTGGTTTCCAAAACACATAGATAATGAGATGATGACAGCAGCTGATAAGCAGAGATAGCTGTCATTTTATGTTGGCAGCTCCAGTAAGTGGCAGTTGACGGACAGGGAAAATGGAGGGAGAGAAATCTTCTAAAATACAAGCAGAGATATAAGACCTCAGGTCCCAGAGATCCAGAGCGATTTAGTTTCTGGAAGAGCAACCCAAAATGGCCTCTGTAATGATCACTCTATTTCAACACAGTGATGATTGATTTAATGATACTCCAATTTTGTAGCTGAAAAGATCCACTAGGGATCTAGATGAGGAAATGGAGGCCTAGAAAAGCATTGAAAGCCCAGTTCAGGTGGAGAAGCTGCAAATGGAGCCAGGATCTCCTGACCCCAATAAATTTTTTTCATGACAAAATGATTGAAGCCTCATTGGTTAAATACGAGGACTGAGATAAAGTACAGAAAGTTAGCACTCACAGAAAAAGGTCAAAATCTTGTTAGCTTTTATTTTGAGTTAAAAACCTGATATTTAAAAAAGATTGCACATTTGTAATACTAATTGATTAAGTAACTTTGCTCTTTCAGAAAATTAAGTTCCATGAAGCAATCCGTTCTCAGATGCTGAATGTCACCTTTTCAGAAAGGTTTCCCTTGACCACTCCATTAAAAGTAATACCTCTTTCACTTTCTATCTCCTTGCCTTGATTTAATATGCTTTGTAACCTATCAACATATGAAGATACATATATATTTTCCCATAGTTTCTTCTAAATTGAAAGCTTAAATATGACTTTTTTCTAGCCTTTAAATAAAATAGTCCTCTTCTTTCCTCAGAAAAGATTTAGTCTTTATTCTCAATCTCATAACCACAAAGCAATTAATTCATAAGCCCCTGGACTCTAACCAACCTGAGTAATGATGTAATGGGACCTTTAAAATGATGGTGCTTAAATAGGAGAACTAATATTCCATTTTTAAGCTGCATTCTATCAATATTTTATAAATGTAGTTATGTTTTAAGAGAAAATACTTGGCCTATGTTATAGCTGAATCCCTGTAACACAAGCATTTTTATAACATGGCTCCAATGTCACTTTTATTTTAGATGGCAGATAAAACTTAAAACACACTCCTGCCTTTCCCATTCCTTTTCTGCATTCTTTAAAAAAAAAAAGTAGGCATATTATCTCTGATAATCAAGCACAAACTTAAGCATAAACAAAATTAATTAGAAAAATGCTTAGAATGAGATGGGAAGACATCATTTGGCATCTTAGTATTAGTTTGACCTAATTTCTTTGTAAAACATCCTTTCTAAGTGAGAGGTAGAGAAATAGATTAAATTATATGGTTGAAGATGTAGAGAAGCACCGAGAAAATACCACTTCTTAAAATATCAAAAATAAAAATAAAAGTAGTCCTCTAACATAAAATGTTGTGTAATTTACTTTAACATTGTGCTTACTTGTTTGTCCACTATCTTTATATTCATTAGTGAATTCCTAGGTATTAAAGAAACCCTTGCAATCAGAGATCAAGAGGGAATCAGAATTTAAGGTAACTAATGTTCAATGTACTGCCACTAGTTCCCTCTTATGATACTTATATTATGAGTTAAAAACCCCCTCTGCCTGACCTCTAAGTGTTGGAATGTCTCAGGCCTGAGTCCTTCGCCCTCTTTTCTCTTCCCCAGGTGATGTCATCCACTTCCACAGCTTCCAATGCCACAAATGTGATGACTTAAATTATTTCCAACTCTGCCCTCTTCCTGAGCTCCCGGCCTTTCTGTCCAACTGCTTATTGGATATAACCTTCTGGATGTCTACTAGGCATCTCAAACTTCTTAAAAAGGAAACCTGAGTTATTTTGTTCTTTCCAGACCATAACCAAAGACATTCTCATCTTAATGGTATCACAACTGCTCAGATCAAAAACCTAGGCATCCCTGATACATCTTCTCACCCCCATCAGAGTTAAAACCACCATGAAGCTCATGAAGCTTAAGCTGCTGAGCTCTTCACATGCACAGAAACCTTCTAAGGCACTTCATTTTGTATTGTTTATTTTTCTTAGAGATGGCCCTCAAATTATGTAAATTTCATGTACCACAAAACTTGGATCTGCCTCTGCACCCTATATTCAGCTCTATTTTCAAAAGAAAAGTTATCTAAATCTGACCACTTCAGACACTGGGGATCACTGTAGCTCAAGCCACCATCTTCTCTGACCTGGACGTCTACAATGACATCCTAATGCTCACCCACCTTCCCCACTTCCCTCCTACAGTTTATTTCTTATATAGCAGACAAAAAGATCCTGTAAAGCTGTTTTCCAGATCATATCTCTTAGTTAATCATCAAATGCGTTCCCATTCCACTTACAATAAGTCATAATACTGTACTATTACAATGCCCTACGTGATCTGGCCCCTACTTACCTCCCAGCACCTTCCCTCATAGCTCACCCCCCTCTATACCAGTCTTTCCTTGCTGGAATATATTAGACTCATTTTTGACTTGGGGTTTTTGCACTGACTGCTTCCTGTTTGGGGGAATTTCCTCCTTCGCTTGTCTCATCTTTCAAGTCTTGGCTCAGATACCACCTCCCCTCAAAACACTGTGTCCCTTAAGTAGTGCCAAACTCTGCTTTAGTCATTCTTGATCCTGTTATTTTTTTTTTTTGCCAGTTGTCACTGTTTAAAAATACCTTTTCTACTCAGTTTACTTGTTCATTGTCTGATTTCCTTGAAAACATTTTGAGCTCCATGAAGATGGGAACTTAAGTCCACTTGCTCACCACTGAATCCCCACAGCCTGTGAGTGCCCACTGCAGCGAAGGTGCCCAATAAATATTTGCTAAGTAAACAGTTTGTTGAATAAATACTAACAATAAAGTATAGCATAAAGCAGTACTACACTTAGAGTGAGTAAAATCGAAGAATATGAACTACTGTAAAGTTCCTTTTGTTTCTTCCTTATTAACTTTAGGCCATTAAAAAATCTATCTTGCCAGGGGATGCTAATTTGAGATGTGGATTTATGTCACAATTAATATTCTACTATGCAAGCCATCATAATGTATGAGGTAAAATGTGTATGTTATTGTGTCCAAACTGTAACATATTTGCTTTAAGTAGCAAACAGATGGAGAGGAAATTATAGAGATTAAATCATATTTGAATCTCCCCATTTCTCTTCCCCCCAAATAATGGTTTAGGAATGTTCAGAAGGTTTGAGAACTATCAATGTTATTACCCATGTATTCTTAACTGAGTTCAAAATATTGTGAAAAATAGAAAAAAAGTCACTAATCAAGGTCTAGATCAAGTTCCTTCAGATCTCTAAGAAAAAAAAACAATTTTTTAAAATAATAGCTTTTTTAATATCATTTACATATCATAAAGTTCACACTTTTAAAGAGTACGATAGTGTTTAGTATATTTAGAGTTGTTCATCCTTACCTCAGATTCCAGAATATTTTCATCACCCCAAAATGAAACTCCATAACCATTAGCAGTCACTCCACATTCCCTCCTCTCCTCTTCTGTTTACCCTCAGTCCCCCTAGGCACCTAACAACCACTATTGTACTTTCTGTCTCTATGGATGTACTGATTCTGGACATTCCATATAAAAGGAACCAAAAAATATGTGACTTTTTATGTCTGGTTTCTTTAACTTATCATGTTTGTAGTTATTAATTTACTTGTTTGTTTGGTTACTTGTTTATTTGGGAAAGGGAGGAGAAAGAGAGGGAGAGAAATATGAACATGTGGTTGCCTCTTACACACTCCCTAAGGGGGATGTGGCCTGCAACCCAGGTATTTGCCCTGACTGGGAATCAAATCAATGACCCTTTGGTTCACAGGCCAGCACTCAATCCACTGATCCACACCAGCCAGGGCACTTACCATGTTTTTAAAGTTTATCCATGTTGTAGCATGTATCAATACTTTATTTCTTTTTATTGATAAATAATATCTCATTGTATGGTTATACCACATTTTGTTTATCTGCCCATCAATAGATGTACATTTGGCTTGTTTCTACTTTATGGCTATTATAAATATGTTCAAGTATCTGTGTAGGCATGTTACCATTTCTCTTGAGCATATATTTAGTAGTAGAATTGCTGGATCATATGATAACTCTAAGTATAACTTTTGGAGAAGTACCAAACTGTTTTCTGAATTAACTATACCATTTTATATTCCCGTAGACAATGTATGAGGGTTCCAATTTCTCCACATCCTTATCAACACTTGCTATTGTCTTTTTTAATACAGCCATCCCACTGGGTATGAAATGACATTTCATTATGGTGTTAATTTTTATATCCCTAATGAAATGTTTAATATCTTTTATTGTACTTATTAGTCATTTATATTCTTATGTCTTCTTTGGGAAATAGTCTACTCAAATATTTTATCTGCTTTTTAATTGGTTGTCTTTTTGTCATTGAATGTAACTGTTCTTTATATATTCTGGATATAAGTCCCTTATATGATTTGCAAATATTTTTGTCCATTCTCTGGGTCGTCCTTTCACTTTCTCGATTGTTTCCTTTGAAGCACAAAAGTTCTTATTTTATAAAGTTCAATTTTATCTATTTTTTCCTTTTGCCTTTTGTGCTTTGGGTGTTACATCTAAAAAACTATTGTGTAACCCAAGACCATGAAGATTTGGTCTGTTTTCTTTTAAGAATTTTATAGTTTTAGCTCCTACATTTAGGTCTGGGTTCTATTTTGAGGTTTATATATGGTGTGAAGTAGCAATCTGTCATGGGCACCGGCTGGCAGTGCCCGCAGCATAATGGATGAGACATTAAACAAATTCACTTGCACTACCAAGTCCTGTGGAGGAAAACGGGACTGCACAGCTACTCCCCCAAGGTGGGAGTGCCTCAGAGCAGCCTGGCCACCCTCTCAAGGGGAGAGTGCGCCAACCCTTGCCTGGACAATGGTTTTATTGGGTTTCTTGCACAGGAATTCAGGTACAACTTATTAATCATTCTCAGGCAGTAAGGATTAGGCAATAGATAAGGAAGCATTAGGGTTTATTCTGATTTAGGGTCAGCTAAAAGGCTATGAAACTTTGGAAGTAAACTTGTTTCTTGCTTGGGTCTTTAAACTAAAAGCATTCCTAGCATAGCAGGTGTCACAGGAATTTACATATTCTTTCTCAGGATCTGATTACCCGGGGAGCCCGCCCTTTCCAGCATAGGGCTGCACTGCTCCCTGTCATTGTTTCAGGCTTAAGTTAGGCAGTGGAGGCAAGGTAGCCAAGGAATTATCAGAGACTTCTTGAGGACTTAGGGGAGTCAGGATTCATCAAAACCAAGGGGCGAGGGTCCAGCACCCCTTTTCTCCATAGCCCCCAAGACCTTCCCTGGGGCCTCCATATGATCATGCCTATCTTAGGTCATTCCCCCCTTAGGGAATCTTACCCATCATCAGCTAAGTGATCAAGCATTAGAGGCCAGTTACAAAAAAAGGAGCAGAAGCGACGCTCCTTCCAAGGAGACAAGGTCCTTCTCCTCAGTGGCTTATGGTCCAGAGGTCGCTCCCTCAGCCTTAGCCATGGGGGGGTTTACAGCTCCTGAAACCAGGTAGGGCGGTTCCCAACAGCAATCCAACTTCATTCTTTTTCATGTGGCTATCCAGTTCTACCAGTAACTCTTGTTGGAAAGTTTGATCTTTCACACTGAATAGTATTGCACTTTTACTCATCAGGGTTCTCCAGAGAAATAGGATCAATAGGATACAGAGAGAGATATTTAAGAAATTAGCTCACATGATTGTGGAGCCGCTATGTTTGAAATCTATAGGGGCAGATCAGCAAGTGGAAATCCAGGTAAAAGTTGATGTTGCAAATCCTGTGGCTGAAATTTGCAGAGCAAGCCTGCGGGTGTTTCAGTGCTATAGTCTTGAAGCAGAATTGCTTCTTCCTCTGGAAACTAGTCTTTGCTTTTCACTCAAGGCTTTCCACTACTTGGATGAGACCCACCCACCTTTTGGAAGTTAATCTGCTCTACTTAAATTCAAGTGATTTTAAATGTTAATCACATCCACAAATACCTTCACAGCAACACCTAGCATTTGACCAAACAACTAGGTACCATGGCCTGGCAAAATTGAAACGTTGAATTAACCATCACAGCATTCTCATCAGAAATCAATTGACCAGGATTATAAGATTTACTTCTGGATTCTCCATTCAATTCCACTGATCATACTGTCACAGGTGGGCACAGGTAACCAGGTTCTTGGTAATCGGGACAGAAAATTGAACCAAACACCCAGAGTTTATAGCAGAGAACGTGGGAGCAGGGCAACTCCAAGCAGAGATTGACCTCATGGGCTGGAGGGATACTGTTATAGGGAGGATCCTTCCTAGCTTATTTTGGCAGGCTTTTACTGTGCCTGTACAAGTAGTTGTATTACTTTAAAGCTACTGCACATGTGGTCTCCCATGACTTTCCCTGATTGGCCACCAGGGAAGGTGGTCCCACAATGTTACCTAGTTGACACCCCCTTCTCCTGGGGTCCCCCTGTACTAGGTTCACCTTTCCCCATGCCAGAGAATTATACCTCTCCATGTTAAGAGATTGGTGAAAAGGAAAGGATTTATTCAAGTTATACAAACTTAAGAGTAATGACTTAGTATCTTCATCAAAATCCCAAAGTCCCTTAAAACACCCACAAACACAGAGTCTTTCTTTCCCCCTTTGCCCAGTCCAAGGTACTGTATCTCAGGAAAAGAAATAGAAAGCATGTGGTGGTTCTCTGCTAAAGCTGCATGATAATTCTTCTCATGGCTACGGGGCGGCGGGGGGAGGGGGGTTCCCCACTCTGGCCAAAGGCACGTAGTTCTCACAGGTTGTGGGAGTCCCCATTCTGGCCAAAAGCGAGTGGTTCTCCCTTCAATTGCTGCCGAGTCTGTGTTTAAATCCCTGCACCAATCTGTAACCAAGGGGAGTTGCCTCCCACTTATGTCTTGGGTGGAAATCACTCCTTTCTCCCTGGCTCAAAGCATGGCCACAGCTATTTAACATATCTATGAAACTAGTTAAAGGCTACAGGTATGTTAAATTACCATGCCAGAGGTTAGCTGCAAAGCTGTTGCTATGCAAAACAGCTCTCAATGGCACTGCTCCATTTGTTCCTTCCCCCAACTCACACCTGTGGGGGGGAAAGGTGTGAGGACATCTTAATATTTCCTGGACACCTTGAGTTCTGGACCCCATTCCAAATCCCTTTTTGCCGCACCCCCCCCCCCCCCCCGCCAACTCTTGGTTGCACCCTGTATCAATATGTCTATCCTTAAGCCAGTACCACAGTGTCTTCATTATTATAGTTTTGTGGTAAGCTTTAAAATCAAGATGTGACTCTTCCAACTTCTGTTTTGTGCAAGATTGTTTTAGATATTTGTAGTCTCTTACAATTAATATGAATTCTAGATTAACTTGTCCATTTCTTAAAAGAAAGCAGCTGAAATTTTGATAGTTAATGCCTTTAAGTCTATAGGTCAATTTGGGGAGTATTGCCATCTCGATATGAAGTCTTTTAATCCATGCATATGTAATGAGTTTTCGTTTGTTTAGACCTTCCTAAATATCACAATAAAAAGTCCTCCTTTGCCTCTGATAACAATTTCACTTTAAAATCTATTTTGTGTGATACTAGTACAGCTATTTCAGGTCTCTCTCTCTTTTTATTGTTGTTCAGTTACAGCTGTCCTGCCTTTTTCTTCATTGCTCTCCCCTATCCCATCACCCCATTCCCACAGTCGACCCCTCCATTTTGAACACTGTTTTATGGTATATCTTTTTTCATCCTTTTACTTTAAACCTATCTGTACTCTAAAACACTCACACACACACACCTTAAAAATGAAATTCTGCTAAGCATGTCTTTATTTCAGGTGTTAAAATGCAGCCAATGATGGTTTTTAAATTCATTTACCACATTTAAAAGAAAATAATCAAAAAAAATAAAAGGTATTCTTTCTTCCCCCAACTCTTAACCAGTCCTTGATTTAAGTTTATAAGTATTTATTCTACAGGATCAAATCTGGAGTCTTACCTTCTAAAGGTTAACAAAGCTGTCTAATGTCAAACCAGCAGGGAAAGAAAATTCCTCAGCAAGGAACACTGCTCAGAAAGTACTGTGCCATGTCACCATATTCCTGAGAATCCAGTGGGATAACTGGAAGCAACAGAAAGCACTATAAGGTAGCTAATTTTCACTTTGTAACAAATCATTTACTAACTCTAAATGAACAAAGTATGTACAACACCTATATATAGCTAGCTGGTTACTTTATTCTCTAGTAAAGCACTATCCAATAAAAATATAATGTGATTCACAAATACAAATTACATATGTAACTTTAAATTTTCTAGTAGCCATAGTTTAAAAAGTAAAAACAGGCAAAATTTTCCCTTGCTGGTGTAGCTCAGTGGATTGAGCGCGGGCCTGCGAACCAAACAATCACGGTTCAATTCCCAGTCAGGGCATATGCCTGGGTTGCAGGCCAGTTCCCCGGGGAGGGGGGGGGGATGCACGAGAGGAAACCATACATTGATATTTCTCTCCCTTTCTCCTTCCCTTCCCCTCTAAAGATAAATAAATAAAATCTTTTAAAAAACAGGAAAAATTATTAATATAATTAATAATTATAGTTTATTAATAAATATAATCAACACATTTAAATCAGTGTATTATCATTTCTACATGTGATCAGTATAAAATTGTTAGTTATTCTTAATTTCTACTATGTCTTTGAAATTTAGTTGTTGTTTTATATTTAAAGCTCATCTTAATTTGAACTTACCACATTTCAAGTGATCAATGCCCACAATGGCTTGTGGCTACCACATTGGACAGTGCAACTATAGCATTTAAAGTTTAAAACGGCCTTAAAATACTCTATGATAATCATATCAAACTGAAAAGTTTTTTCTTAACTATAGTTATTATGCATTGCTATAACATGACTGCTTATATAATAGGATTATAAAAATGTAATAATCTAATAGGTACATGTGCAATCAAGATTAAGTTTACAAATTTTGGAGGTTTCCATCTGCATTAGTAATGACAGCTAATATTTATTAAACATTTACTTTGTACCAAGCACTATGTTAAGTATTTTAACACATAGTGAAAGGTACTTCTGTTATCTCCATTTCATAGAAGAGGAAATGGGGACTGAGAAAAATTACTTTACTTGGGCAAGATCACATAAACACATAAGTTGTGAAGTCATTATTTGAACTCTCATTTGGGCTGGCTCTGGAGTCTGTGCTTCTAGCCTCCAAACTTGACTGCCTCCCTAAAATACATCCTACTATCTATAGTCATTCAGTGACTTTCATAAATAAAACTATGAGAGAAAAACAAAAAAAGTTACCGTAATTGAGTCCATATTTCCTCTGCCTGTGCTCAATTCAGCAATTTATTGAGGGCCTTTTGCACCCAATGCTCTTAGGAAATATGAAGGTTTCCCTTGCCCCTGGCTGGAATACTTTAAGTAACACACTGATTCAGAGATCAGGGACTTGAACATTTTGATAAAAAGTAGCTGAAGAAGTGTGAACAGTTTGGCATGGGTTCTTTTCAGTAAATAACCTTTTAAACCAGGGGTCTCCAACCTCCAGGCCTGTTAGGAACCAGGCTGCACAGCAGAAGGTAAGCGTGAATATAATGCACTTGAATCATCTACAAACTATACCCCAACCCCAGGTCTTTGGAAAAATTGTCTTTAATGATTCTGGTCCCCGGTGCCAAAGGCTGGGGACCACTGTTTAAACTGTACTCATTTTTTTTTCTACCTTTTATCTAGGCAACAAACAATATTATTATTAGAATAAGTTAAAAATTATATTTATCAGCCAAGTGTCTATGAACTATGCTTAATCCATTCCACACAGTATTTTACAGCACATTTGGGAGACTAATAGAAAATACACGCATATATTTTAAAAACACAAAAATGTGACCCACACATCTATACCACATGTAGCTTTAAAGGTATTTATTTGCTTAGGTTTATTTCTTATTTAACTCCAAAATCCATCTAATTAATCAACAGCTAAAAATTACTACTATGCAGACACCATGCTATGTGGATTTAACAAAACTATCTTAACTTTTACAATACCCCTATGAAGAGATATTAATCTCATTTTCAGGTAAGGAAACAATGCCAATCTTTTTTTCTTTCATTGTACCATGTTAAATAATACCTGTAAGTAATACCATCACCATACACCTGTGTACAGTTACAGATTCTAATTTATATTACCTACACTGACCCTCATAAGTTGTGATATAGAGAGCACATATGCTTACAACAATCAAGTGGTTATAGGTTTTTTTTTTTGGAGTCTTGGGGCAACTTTTTAAAAATTACAATTGTTCATTTGGAAGAATCTTATTTTGTTTACATTCAGAACCCAATAAAGTAGAAATAGGCAAGACCAAATTCTACCACAGCTGAGAGACGCTTTCACAGAGGTTTCATAAGCCTAACTTCTCCAGCAACCTCCCATTTCTAAAACACTGTTATCAACATGGAAGTCCATGTTGAACTTCCATGGAAGTCCATCGAAGAACAGTGGCTGGAGAACATTCTAATGCTCTCTTTTAAAAAAGATTTTATTTATTCATTTTTAGAGAATGGGCAAGGGAAGAAGAAAGAGAGGGAGAGAAAAACATCAATGTGTGGTTGCCTCTCACACACCCTGTACCAGGGAACCTGGCCCACACCCCAGGCATGTGACCTGTGAATCGAACCTGTTGACCCTTCAGTTCACAGGCCCAGGCTCAATCCACTGAGCTATATATACCAGCCAAGGCCTCTGTTTTTTAAGGATTCTTGCCTGCCGTGGTATAAATGTCATGACCAGACTGTGCAGTGACTTTTGACGAACATCAAAAATCCTAAATTAGCTAGATTTCATGAACCAGTTGAGAGAAACTTCCAGTCTTCTATTTCCCCAACCTCACCCTTTTTCACAAGGGGTTTTAAATGCTCTAAGTAAATATGCTGCAGAACTTAACAGAGGTAAAGTCAGGTCTCATAAGCTAAAAGGAAAGGCATCAGGACCTGGCCACTCACAGTAAACCAGCTCAAAGCAATGGCAACTGTCAGGAGTAAGCAAGATTTGAAGTTTTCTACCCTTCCATTTTATTTCCAAGTATAATGTAATATTAGAACTTTTGTGATTAATAATACCATACCTTAACAGTCATTATTATTCCATTTTATAGATGAGAAATTGAGGCTTACAGACATTATGTGCTCACTCAAGTTTACATAACTAGAGACTCAAGACCCAAATCCACTCAAGTTCAAGGTTCTTTACCTTCTACCATCTATTCCTGAAAAATAACTCTCTATTTTGAAATGTGCAGAGTTAAGTTGGAACTTCCATTATTTAATAATAACTGAACAAATATATAACTCTATGGAGTCACTGCCAATAAAAACACCACAGCAGGTGTTAAAAAATAACTGGAGATCAGGCCATACTCTTGAGCAAGACTCTAGGCAATTTACCTTATTTCACTGGTAACCTAGTCATTAAATATGGCTTATATTATGTGATTCCCCATATCTTAATTACCTTGGGTGAGGAAAAAGCCTCCTCTGAATACAGACATTCCCACTGCTAATGGTCTGTCTTTGAAGAAATGTGTCACAAGAATGATAAATTGTCACATCTAAGAAACATCAATTCAACCAAGATAGGTCTGCAGACTTTTTGTAGAGAACCCTATCACTGTCACAGCTAAAATTTAGGGGAGTTTTCTCCACAAATTAATTAAAATCCTTTAAAATGTTTTGGCTGATAATCACAATTGCATGGGGACTCTGCCCAGAGATTCTGGACACAGCGGCCCAGATTCTAATGTACAGCCAATGTTTTAAATCCTTCGCCTAAAAGCAAATGTTTTAAGTAGACTTCCAAAGAGCAGAGCAGAACTTTAGCAAAATAGTCAACAGGAAATTAAATTTCCTAAACTAAATACAATGGACTGCCAGAAGTGTACTAACCTCCATCTTACCCAACGTGTAACCTCATTAGAAAAGCTGTGTCCTTTTAAGGCAAAGACGAATTGTTATTTTCTTCACTGTCAACTTCAGCCCAGTGCGATGGACAAAGTAGGGTCTGCTCTCTCAGCCTTTGGCAGCTCCGGTAATAAAGGAAGATTGGGTGTATTACCTAAGCATTAGTGCGCTGCAATTGAAATCAGGTCTCTGGGCCCGCAGTACCTGTGGGAATCAGTACCACTTGAGGGATCAGCCCTAGGACCCCCAAACCCGAAATTTAAGGAAATATTCACCGATCCTGAGGAGGGGAGGCAGTGGGGACGTGTGTGCTACACACACATCTTAAGCTGGATGGAGGTCTGGAAAGAGTGCCCACGCCCGAACCACTCTTCCCGGCAAGCCCAGGGCGTGAGTCACTGGTGAGCTCGGCGGAAGGGGAGGTCTGAGGGAAGTCAAAGGGTCTGACACATGGAGGGTTCTGGAGAGGTAGGGCGTGGAATTTAAGTGTGAAGTGGGTTTCAAAGGAGCTCTCTCTCCAAGAGGAGTAGGAATATGGGATCGCAGAGGCGAAAGGGCTTGGAACTGGGAGCGCTCCCCGTCCTGCGGCGAGGGCCTGGAAGCGATGAGGCCGGCTAACCGAGGACGCCGAAATCTCCCGCGCTCTGAGTTGGCCCCTCCCCCCCCCCGTCGCGGCTCCAGTCTGAGCCGAGGGCAGTCTCCTCAGCGGATACCTCCCTCCTCCCAGGCGACGTAGCCACAGCACTATTCAAGCTGCTAAATTCCCTACTCGCCCGTCCTACTCCAAATCCCAGCAGTACCCCTGGCGCCGCCAGTTGTGGCCCTGCAGGGTGCGTGACCAATCCGCACGACCCGACCCCGCCCCACACTGCCTGGGCCAATGAGGCACAGACGCCGGCGGCCATGGCGGGGTGAGGGGTCGAGGGGCCCCGCCCCATCCTCCCCTTTCCCCTTTGCCCCGCCCTTTTCCGCCCGGCTCCCCACGTCCCGCGCGCGA
>PVKM010019265.1:0-24355 GCA_004027735.1 Carollia perspicillata | reverse complement strand
GGAGACCTGAGGTGATGTGCACCAGCAACCACAGAAGATGCCAACAAGGGGGCAGAGACAGCCAAATCCTGCCCCTTCCTGCTGCCCAGAGCCAACCCTGCCCAGGACTTCCTCGGAGTTCTAATCCGTAAAAATACAACAGTTCCTTTTCTCCATCTTTTCTGAACTTTTATTTGAAGTTTCATGACTTTACTATGAATTTGCTACTTGGCTTATCTGTATTTACTTCTTAAAGCTTTAAAGAATGTGACGTGTCACTATCACTTCAATTCTCATGTGGAGTTAAGATCAGCTTCTGCTCCTGGGCCCAGTAAACCTCTGGCCTTCCTGTTTACTTGACCCGGTAATAATGAAACGAACCACTAGACCCCCGGACTTTTAAAATTCAATTGGACAGTCCATTGATAGCCAGTGCTTGACAACAGAGACCAGAAATTTACGAATACCAGGAAAGGTGCAATGGTTGACAACAAAAAAATTGACTGTGTATCACTTCATAGCTCATGACAGGTTATTCACTCAGTCACGCAACAGCAATGGCTGTGTAGCGATTACGTGTCTGCTACTGTGCGCAGAGAATAGCAGTAAGTAGTGGACATGGTAACACATACCAGTGTTGGACGCCGTCACAGTGATTGATGTCCCCGAGGAGAGAGGGGTAGCAGAGGGGAAACTGATCCTGTTGGTTCAGGCAAGTGGTTGGCTGGGGTGGGGGGTGGGGGCAGTTAGGAAGGCTCCTTCTCTCTCTCCTTTCCTCTTCCCCCCTCCTCTCCCTTCCTTTCTCACAGGTCCATGTGTGTCTCTCTCCCCATGTTGCCTTCTCAGATAGAGGAATATTCACCAGCCATGAATACCTAAAGAGCTGCGCTTCCCTGTTAGAAAGCAAAGAATGAGGACAGAAAAGGCAGAGGAGGGAGAGGAAGGAAGGGCTCTCCCTTCCTTCACAGCTCATTCTAATGTCCCCTTTTCCAGTCGTTATCAAACTGAACATCCTGGAGGTAAAATTAGGTCAATTAAGCTTTTGGTGCCAAGTCTTTGTCACTCTTTCTCAAGCCAGTACAATGAAATAAAAAGACCACTTTGAAGTACAGGCACCCTACCCAGTGTCAGTACAAACAGTGTCATCCTCAGTGTCCCTGGAGGCTCTGGCAGTGACCTCTGGACAAAGAGGAAGACACTGGAATGGTCTCAAATGTACCTACTAGAGGAATAGGGCCTCTGTATGCTAGTCCTGTGTCTAACCATGTTTTTAAGTGATTTCCACCCTCATTTTCAACATATGTTCCTGATGGAAATACAGAAAGGGGAAGCCCTGGCTGGGTAGCTCAGCTGGTGAGAGAGTCATCCCAATACGCGGGTTGGATCCCCGGTCTGGGCACATACAAGAACCAACTAATGAATATACAAATAAGTGGAACAACAAATCAATGTGTCTCTCTCCTTCAAAAAAAGCCCAATAAAAAGAAAAGAAATAAGGAAAGGGGAGAAAAAGCTCCAATGCATCACAAAAATCACACTTGAGAATCCTAATACCTACTTCAAGGTGCATTCCTCTTCAGTAAACATGCAGTCTGTTTGCATTTAATTCTGCTACACAAGCCCTGCAAGAAAGTTCGCCAAATTGATAATCGATTCACATGATCTTTGCTCACTCATTAAAACACACCAAACAGTTAACTCCCTTTTCTGTTGGGAGCTCTCACTGGCTCTACGCAGCTCGAATATTAAGCAGCTGCTCAGGGCTCCGGGAACGTAGCAGAGCCATTAGGTGGTAACTGTTTCCAACCATTCGAAGCAAGTCTCTGAAATGAACAGCCTCACTATCCCTTCAATTAAATCTTTAGTGGATCATTACTGATCTGATGACCATCGGATGACAAAGAAAATTTAAAGATCTCAAAAGGGCCTGATTTACTTGACCAATCCACCTTCTCCCCCCGCTGCCTCCCCCGCTCCCGTTTCACCTACTTGAATAAGGGGAGAGAGAGAAGAGGTTTTGAATACTGTTCACTCAGGCAGCTGCAGTGTGAGACCGTTAGACACATTAGCCAATACTCTACTAATACCCTGCCAATCTCAATCTCTGTCTCCCTCTCAGTCTCCTTGCCTCTCCCCGCTCCTCTCTCTGTCTCAGTCTCCCAGACCTATCCCCCACACCCTGCCCATTCATCGAACAAATCCTCCCTGTCTTTATCCTGGTCCAGACACTGATACCTGAGATTCTGAATACATTGTGGTGCTACCACAAAGTCAGTAGATTATATAGGCAAATCCCTTCTCTTTATAAAGAAGAAATCTTGGACCTCAGCAGTTATTTGGTGGCTAAGCTGCAACTATTAGCCAAGTTTTCCAACACCTGGGGAAATGCTATTCCCTCCAGCCCTCTGACCTAGATGCAGTAACGAAGATGTAACCTGCAGCTTCTCTAAAAATCTTGTTTTAATTTTTTACTTCCAAGTGGGTACAAATGCTAATGCCAAGCCTTCTTCTTATATTCTTCTCATTCAGTCATTGGACAATCAAGCATTGTGGTCAATGCTTGGAAGTATTAAAAATGAATTAAAACTTGTAAGTATGGTAGGGAATACCATACTTAATGGGGTAATTAATTTGCAATTCAATAGGTGAGAATGGAGACGAAGAAAAATAAAAGCACATAGATATTCTATCTAAAGAAGGAAACACTAAAGCACGTCGTAAGGGCACCACGAATGCATGTGTATCTCCTCTATACAGTAGTTAACAAATGCTAGCTATGAACCAATTGCCTCAGGATTTTCTGGGGAGCTTTATTAATATACTGGAGTGTAGTCCTAGAATATTTTAATTGCTCCCTGGGATGTTCTAATACACAGTGTGCTTTAGGATTCCATGCATGGAGTGATAAAGGCAAAGAAACAACTGCTGGGGAGCTTCACAAAGGAGCTGATGTTCAAATTAAGTTTTAAAAGATAAGCGGGGACTTCAGACAATTATGTGCAGGATTATAATGTGGAAAGGAATTATAATTTTCATAGCGCTTTTCACGTGGTGGAATTAGGACCAATGTATTAAACCTGATATTTAATAAGATTTTTTTAGGGAGCTGTTGTAAAATGTATGGCCCACTCCAGGAGGCAGGCAGCAGCCCAGCACTGGGAGCATCCAAGCTGCGCTGGTTGACCAGAGCTCCTGGCTCTTTTCTACTTGGGCAGGTCTCCCTCATCACTTACTGCACGTGTTCTCTTGTATGCTTAATTTATATTGTCAACGAGTCCATCCTGTTATTGAGTACCTGAATGAATGAATAAGTACAATTAATTTTTCCTTTGTAACACTGAAGCCCCTGTTATTTCTTAATAGCAAACAGACATCAATGACTGAGGTCTTGTGCATTTCTGCTCTCTCACTCTCAACTAGCTTTTGCTCAGGATATATTCTAAAACGCTTTACAGTGTATTAAATGAATCCATATTAAATCTTATTTTGTTTTTGCCCACTATTTCTAGATTTTAAAACTGTCAGTTCTAACAATCGTAGAGGGTAAGTTTAGAGGAGTCGAACTCCAAGATCTTTCAAACTCTGAAATGAGTGACACTATGAACAGGCAGGATGTCTATGAATGTATTAAATCCAATTGCCTCTAGTGAACACACTACTAGCTGTCCACGAGTCCTCAGAGAGAAGCTGCGGGGAATAAAACAAAGAAACTTCCCTTCCTTGTACTTACTTCAGCTCAATAACCAGATCCTGGTCATCTCCTTTAGAGAGGATGTAGAGTCACAAGATAAGCAAGGCCTGACCTACCTCAAACAGGTCACCGTCTACTATCACTTTCTGCCATTAGATATCTATACCTTTAGCCAACCAAACACAGATCTTACCCTTTGTAACTAAAGGAAAGATGCTGCCATTTTTTCAACTGCTCAGAGTCTCTTTGTGCTGGGAAAAAAAAAAGGTGCATAGAATAAGTGGAATAATAAACAAATAAATATTGACTATTTTCCATATAAAAGAATACTTTCTTCAGTGCTTGTCAGATTCCTCAGTAAATCTAAGACTCGCAAACCCAAAGCAAAAAGAGGTAAGTGATATAGAGAAAACCAAGTAGTCCTTTCTTATTCATAGATACATAAGAAAGTGATGAGGAAAGAAAGCATTTAAGAAACTCAGGCTCTGAACTCCTCCTGGCACAGAGGCAGGTGGATGCAAACACGCCTGCCCCTGAAGCGCTGTTGAAGCAGCCCTGCAGCATCCACCACTCCACCTCCCAACTCTGGGACAACTACCTTGTGGGCCCCCAACACCATCACCAATCAGTGGCTTGACATTCCTGGTATTTTTATGCAAATGAAGAAAAAAAAAAACGGCTTTAGACCTTTCCTTCTGCAGGTGTCTATCCTCTACCTGACCCCAAAATGTATAACCTCAAATGAGACCCTTTGCTTTCACAGAACATAGGGAAGACTGAGAAAAAAAATGTTTAAAGAGTTGCATTTTCTACTCAATGAGAAAGATGGAAATGATTCCTTTGTTAAACAAAATTAAATATTTTCCAAGCTTTTATCCTTTTCTCTTTAACCCTCTTCAGGTTCGAATCTAATTTTTTTCCCCAAGAATCACCAAATTGACTGTAAGAGAATAATTGCAAAGTCGTGAAAGTACCACACGTCTCCTGGAAACAGGCTGTGCCATGGGTCGTTTCCTAATTTTCACCCTATTAGGGTAATTTCCTGCTATGGAGGGGTTTTTTTCCTACTGCAGTTCCTGCACGCTGACATCCTGGCTCCTTCACAGCTGCTCTGTCAAAGCCCAGGGAAAGTACCCCATTAACACCTTTCTGGAAATAGTCAGTACAACAAATGCCGCTGTCCTGTTAGCCTGCACACAGTGAGGACCAGGGAAGGAACCAATGCTGTAATATGGGAGGGCGTGTCATCTGCAAGAACTTGGCATGCTGTAGTTGTTTAACCTGCAGTGACACAATTTATAAGTCCACTATTCTAAACAAACTAGAAAATACATTTGTGAAAATACTCACCCTTCTCAAGGTAAACAACAAAATGCAACTTCAAAATACATCACAATACCCCCCACCTTTTTTTGCCTCTTAGCACTTTTTAAACAAACAAACAAAAAAATCAAATGCTGGTGTGGGTCCGGTGAAATTGATATTTTTCTACAGCACTGTAAAGTTGAGCAGCCTTTCTGAAAAGCAATTTAGCAGTAAGTACTAATGACCATCAAAATATTCAGGCCCTTTGACCCAGTAATTTCCCTTATTGAAATTTATCCTAAGAAAAATGTAGGGAAAGCTGTATAGCCTAATATATTCATTGCACTTCTATTTATAATAGTGGAAAAACTGGGGAAAACATGAAAATCTGTAGGTGAATTACTGAGTAAATCATAGTCCATTGACAGAATGGACCATTAAAAACAGCCCAGATGAGCACTTAGCACATGTTAGGTACTCAATGCTGATTGTGTAGAAATGTATAAAAAGCTTATGAAATAAAATTAAATGAAAAATACAAACATGCATTCATGTTTATTACAATTCTGACAAATATATACAAGGAAAAAGAAAGTCAATTTTCTAAATTTTCAATATTGTATATTTTTAAATTATATATTACTGATTATGCTATTATAGCTGTCCTGATTTTTCCCGCTTTGGCCTCCTCCACCCAGCACACCCAATCCCTCAGGCAATCCCCGCACCATGATTCATGTCCATGGGTCACGTGTATAAGTTCTTTGGCTACTCCATTTCCTATACTCCTATACTCTCTTTATGTTGAACATTTGCCCTTTTAATAATGATGTGTCTGGGAGTGTGCCTCTTTGCCTCCATCATAATTGGGACTCTGTGCTCCCTGGACTTGAATGTCTATTTCCTTCACCAAAATAGGGAAGTTTTCTTTCACTGTTTTTTCAGACAGATTTCCAATTTCTTGCTCTTTCTCTTCTCTTTGTGGCACCCCTATGAGGTGAATATTGGACTTCTTAAAGTTGTACCAGAGGCTGTTTATACTATCCTTATTCTTTTTTTTGTTGTTGTTGTTCTTTTTTCTTCTTGTTGTTCTGTGGGGTTGTTTTTTACTTCCTTATTTTCCAAATCATCGATTCGATTTTCGACTTCATCCATTCTACTGTTGTTTCCCTGTAAATTGTTCTTTATTTCAATTAGTGTATCCTTCATTTCTAATTGGATCTTTTATATGCCACTGAGGTCCTCACTAAGTTCCTTGAGCATCCTTATAGCCACTGTTTTGAACTCTGCATTGAACACATTATTTATCTCCATTTTGTTTAGCTCTTTTCCTAGACTTTTGATCTGTCCTTTCATTTGGGCCATGTTTCTTTCTCCCCTCATTTTGGCAGCCTTCCTCTGTTTGTCTCTATGTGTTGAATAGAGCAGCTTTGATTCTGTGTCTTGGTAATATGGCCTAATGTAGTAGGTGTCCTGTAGGGTCCAGTACCACAGCCTCCCCTATCACCCAAGCTGGGTATTCGAGGTGCGCCCTTTGTGTGGTCTGAGTACACTCTCCTCTTGTAGTTGAGCCTTGGTTGCTGTTAGCAGATGATTGGAAGTTGTTTACTCAGGCCAGTCATCTATAAGGACTGACTGTTACCACTGACCACCAACCTCTGCCCTTTGTGGAGGATCAGCTGTGCAGGGGCAGGGTGGTGGTGCTCTGATGAAATCCATAACTGTCCAATGGGTGTGTTAGCTCTGGGGTTTCCAAGGTGGTACACTCCAAGGTCAACCCACACCTTTGTTTTGCCCAGGGCACCCTGCCTGAGTAGTAAAGCAATCTGAGATGGCTTCTACTTGTGCTGGGCTTAAAGATTCCCAGGTGACTCTAATCTGGCTGCCTCTAGGGCTCACTGAAGCCAGCTATTGCTTGCTTGATAGGATTTAGGAGCCAAGATCAGACATTCTTACAGAAAAGCAGCATGAATGGGCCTGTAAATTGGGTGGGGTAGAGCCTCTGTGGATCTCTAAGGTGGGTCATACAGTGTTAACCAGGTTGATGAAATCTCAGATATGGCACCAGCTTATTGGCTCAGTGGGTGGAGGGTTTAGCACAGGGGAAAATGGCCTCTGCTCACCCACTATACCAGACACTTAAGTCTCTTCATTTATATTACTGGTGCCCTTCAAGCTGCCACCCCATTGCTGGAGCTCAGAGGGAGTGAGTCTGAGTAGATGAGTCCATGTATGTGTTCCCCAAGAGGAACTGCTTAGGTCTCCAGCAGCCTTCTCCACCAATTCAATCCTCACTGCTTTTCAAAGCCAGAAGTTGGGGGTGCTATCTTCCTGATACTGGAATCCTGGGCTGGGGGGCCTGGTGTGAGTCTGGGACTCCTCATTCCTGAGAGATCCCTCCCAAATTTTTTACCATGTGGGTGTGGGGCTAGTGCATTCTGCATCTGCACCCCTCCTACCAGTTGGATGAATATGGTTCCTTCAATTCCATAGTTGTCAGACTTCCATTCAATGCCATCCAACATTCCTGAGTGATGGTTGTTTTATATTTTAGTTGTAATTTTGATGTGGTTCTGTGAAGAGGTGAACGATGTCTGCCTACATCACCATCCTGACTTGAAGCCCTAATATTGTATATTTTTAACACTTGCACAATATAGTGAAAAAAATAAATAAACAAACTTTTTTCCCTGGATGGCAGTAAACCGTGCATCCTATTAGGACATGGGATATAAGAACGCATTTCCAAACATTCCTCTCATTCACATGGGCCTAAGATGATAAAAAGAGTAGGCCTAAATGTCATACAAAGTCTTCCTTCTTTGTAAGAGTGCACAGGGCTTATGAACAGACCTAGAAGATGATCTGTGCAAAGGCTCTGAGTTGCAGGTGGAAATGATGGTGAAGCAGTGAGTCATCTTCTCTGGGTTCAAGCAGAACGTCCTGGTGGACCTTCCTGCTGCTCCAGTTCCAATTTGTCAGCATAGATACAGAGAAACCTAAGTGTAATGTCATAAGGGCTACAGAGTGAATGTCAACAGGACCCTTCTTTTAGTTGCTCAAGTCTAGAAATGAGACACTCAAGTTTGATGCTGTGGTAAGTCTACTAGGCTACGAGTCTAGATATCTGAGTTGGATGCAGTTCTGCACATCTTTAACTGTGGAGTTTCAACAAATTACGTTAACTTTTGTCAGAATCCCAGTTTATTTATTGGTAAAATGAGTAGGTAAAAAGAAATCCCTGCTCCCACCTACCTCACAAGGCTGTTGCATGGATCAAAGAAACCAATGCAGCACTGGCTAGGTAATTCCGTTGGTTGGAGCATCGTCCTGACGTGCCTAGGTTTTGGGTTCAATCCCCAGTTGGGACACATATAAAAATCAACCAATGAATGCATAAATAAGTGGAACAACAAACTGATGTCTCTCTCTCTCTCTCCCTCTCTCTCTCTCTCCTTCTCTTTCTCTTTGTCTTTCCCAGTTGAAAATGCATGTTGTATGAACAATTATGGGGCTTACATGGGGAGAAATCAAAGAAACCTCCATGAAGTCCCACCCCAATGGATGAAAACCATAAGCTTCCTCCAGAACTCCTTCATTGTCCTATAACTACTACATGGAAGAAACATATAAAACAATAAGATTTACAAAAAAACTATTTATAAATAGTGATATTTACTGACAGTAGGTTCAGAGATGCAAGGCTCCATTCTCTTTCTGCCCTCAAGTCTAGAAAACTATCAGTGCCACTTCAAACTATTTTTTCTACAGTTAGTGGGCATAAGCAAGTTAAAATAGGAAACCCCAGAGGAGCTACAAGAAAAAGGAATATCTGTTATGTCTGAGATTCAAGAAACAACAAAGTCAGTGACTATTACTTAAAGTGAGCATTTTTCAAGTATCCCTTTCTACAAGTGTGTTCTTCCTACCAGAGATCATGGCTGTTTATAAAACTCATCCTGCCATTGCTTTCCAGTGCAGCTGAGAACAGAGGACACGTAGCAGCAGTGTTCTCGGGGAACAAGACAGTGCACCAAAGGAGAAGAAACCTCTTATCTTATTTTGTCGATAAATATTTGTTGAGCACCCACTAGATACTAAGGACAAAACAGAGAAGCAGATGGACGAGGTCTTTGCCCCATACAGCTTATATTCTAGCTTCCTCAGGTCTGACATTGTGCAATCTGCGTAGTAGCAAATTGAGAACATAGAAACACAGTTTAGGAAGTGGTACAATTAGGATCTAAATTCCGAGTGGTCATGAGAGACTGAAAACTCTCTACACTTAGAGTAAATTTACCCATACAAAGAAATGTCTGTTTGGAGATAGGACATAAATAATATGGAATAAGTAAGTAAATCAATGGCAGTAGGACACATTCTTGCCAGCATCTACTACCTTGAAGTGATAAGTGAGAATTCCCATTATTTGAGGATCCACACCACCCCCAACCCCAGTCTGTGTATTTTCAGTGAAGCCGTTCCAACCCCAGATGTGAGAGTGTACCATGTGACCTAGGTTAACCCAATCACATGTGCCATTCTTCTGGCTACAGTGATTGGTTCAGGGATGGACGTTAGACCATATTAAGTCAATGAGGGCCAAAAAGACTTGATTATCTAAGACATTCACTTGGGAACACTAGAGAAATATTCCTCTCTTTATCTCTGGAGATCACAGAGAGAGAGAGGCTGTAGTGAATCTGAGAGCAGGTGGGGTTCTATTACCAAGTCAGGCTTGAGGAGGTAAGTCCAAGAACAGAGAAAGAGATCTACATCAGGATGACATCACGTGAGACCTGGTTAAAGCCACACCTAAAGCTTGTCCTTTGTAAGTGTTTAGTTACATTAAGCAGACACTGTATTTTGCCACGTTTAATGTGTACTTTTTTGCCCAAATTTGTGAGAAGAAAAATAAGGTTGTGTATTATACATGGGTAGTACTAATTCCATATGTATATAAATGTTTTTAATTCTTTTATATATGTTTATGTGTTAAAAGTGTAACTCTAGAATGCAGTAATGATATCCATATGTGAAATCACATACGATAATCAGTTTTGTTTCTAAACATAAATAAGTAAAAAAATGAATTAAAAAATTAAAACAAAAGAGTTTTTTCCTGAAAGTTTAGGCCAAAACATGCATGTTATGCATGGCAAAATGCAGTAAACTTGAATTGGGTATTTTGTCACTTGCAGAAAAAAGCACCCTAACTGAAATTATGGACCAAAGCACAAGAAAGAGATTATGCTTATGCATTGAACAATGCCTTGGCAAGTAATTTTGCAGTTCCTTAAAGAAGAGGAAGTAGACTTAATACTAGAACAACCACTCATATTTTTGAAATTATACTTTTGACCACTTTTCCAAAATATATAAGGATTAGGTTGGATTGCACATACGATAAAAACAAACAAATAATAAGAGTGGTTTTAAAAGCAGTAAAATAAAACCTAAGGGTCCAGGTAGCAATCCTACTGATTGCAAGGAGGTCCAAAGTGTCCCTGAGTTGAGACCCCGGAAGCCACAGCTGGATAAGGAGAGTGATTAAGTGTTAAGGGGCTCCAGCCAGTGACTGTTTATCAATGAGTACAAAAGTATTTCAGTATTTTAACAACTTGCACATTCAAACCAGTGTATACTGGACAAAAATCATTCCAGTATATGATCCCAGTTATCTCCACCACACAGTTCTCCTTGATTCCCACTGGTATCTGGGAAAATGCAACACCCCAGGTAGGACAGATGAAAAGCACTCACTGGGTTAAAGGGGGCCTTAATTACTCTCTCCTGCATGGCCATCTGTCTCACACCTGGCAAGAGGAAGGTGGGGAACAAGAGGAAGAGAAAGGGAAGGAGAAATTAGAAAAACTAGAGTAATTGATTGTTTTATTATATCATAAAACAAGTCAACCAGAACATACTCCTTCAGTTCCTTGCAGGCTGCAATTCCATGTAAGATTAAACTTACTGAGATGGTGATAATGTCACGAGGGGAATTGCTGAAGCAGAAAGGTTATGTTACATGGAAGTTAAAAGCAAGATGTACTGTGAGTAAATTTCAATGTAGATAATTAGTTCTCCCCAAAAATTAACAATCAGTGATCTTTTATTTATAGCATTTTGAAGATAAAGTATTAAGACTAAATACAGATACTAAAAAGGATAAAATAAGTTCAAACCCTCAGATTAAACCATCATTCTCTCTGAAATCTTGGAAAATTTAGATTTGCTTTGTTGAAGTTATTTTTAATCTTAACAATACTTTCCAGGCCAAGTGAAGGCTTTAGGCAGCAACTGTCTAACAATACAAATATAGTATTTTCTTATGAGATTTTAAGTCCAGTATGCAGGATAAGAAGTTTTTCCAATTACATTGATCATTTAAATTCTTGAGCTCCTGATCCTGAGGGTATATATTTTGCTCCTCATTAACCATAAAGAAATAGGGATGGTACAGCACATAATTTAAAAGCTATTTTCTAAAATTTGACTATGAAAAACATGGTCACTTTCTTCAATTTGGGTATGATTTCTTCTATCTGCACACAATTTTACAAAATGATTATTTTTAAGCTGGTTCTGTTTTTAGTCATAACCCTGTACGGGGGTAAAGCAAGTGGAAGGGAATTTGAAAATAATAAAATTTTATGTTGAACTGGACTCCCAATGGCAAGTCATATCTGGATGTTGGAAATGACATCATAAGCCCTTTAATGACCAACATGGATCCATGCATATCTCATTGGTAACAGTCTGGACTGACCACCAGAATGATTTTATTTATAGGTTATTTCCTACTTTTTCATTTTTTTCTTACTGAAAGACTTTTAAATTTAGTTTGGAAAAATACATTTTTGTACATACAACCACTTCTTCCCTTTCAGCTCTTATTTTCTATTAAACACCAAGTACAGACAAATGTATCAGATAGTTAGACTTACAAGGTCTGTCCAGAAAGTACCCAGCCATGTAATATGAAAAATAGAGACATATATTGAAGAAGATACAACATACAAGAAACATTGTACATAGGGCAGTGGTGCCCAGTCTCTTTCAAAGTAGGCACCAGAGAACCTCACACAGTTCTCCTAATCACTATCAGCTGCCCTGCCGTATTTCCCTGAATCTCATCAATTACCTGAAATCTCTTTCCTTTCAAAGGTGATTTTAGTTTTGGGAAAAGCCAGAAGTCACAGGGCACCAAATCTGGGCTGTAGGGGAGATGAGTCACCTGGGTGATTTGATGTGTCACCAAAAACTCTGCACAAGATGCAATGAATGGGTGGGTGTGTTGTCATGAAGAAACTGCCACTCTCCAGTTGCCCATAGCTGTGGCCTTCTTGAATCATCCAAATAGTTTCCACAGAGGAATGTTCAATCTTAATGCAAAATTTGATGTAGATTGATTGCTCTGCTCCCTCAGTCATTTTGAATGCAGTGACCACACAGTATACATATTCACTCAATGGCATCAGTACAGTGAAGTTGTCAATGTTCACGGATGCTCCTTCCAGTCCACTCTCCTTGGCTGCCAGGTTACATCAATGCTGTACAAACCATTCTCGTTATATTAATAATGGTTCAACTTTTTTTGTACAGACCTCATAAATAAAACCCAGATTCTCACCTCTGATTGCTTACAATCTAATGTTTTTTTCTCTTTATTTGGTACCTACCCCCCAAGTCAATGTACTATAGACGAAGAGACTTTCCTCCCCACTTCTGTCTTCTCATCCTAGAGAAACCTCTCTTTCCAAAGAGTTTCCTATAAGATGTTCCATTTTCACCTGTTCCATTTAGACCCATCTTGGGCTGGGAAGTGTTACTGTCCTGGAAAATGAAAAATGGAAGTAAAAAACATTGAGTCTGGTCATGCCTGCTAGCCATGAGAATCCAGATGAATCAGGGTGCTGGTGGTGCTATACTGCAGCAGTAAAGGCTGGTCTATAGACATGGACATAGCGAGAGATGCAATGACACAACATCAGAATGTGCAGGAGTGGGAGGTTCAGGTGCTTAGGACTACCTTCCCTTTCCATGCTCCAGCCCCTCAGGAGGGTACACTTCTGCCATGGAACTCTGTGGGATGGTGACCCCGGTGCTCCTGTATCTTCCCAGAATATTTTCTTATCAGCTTACACAGTATTGAATGGGTCATGATGTTTAAAAATCTCATTCCACTGTTAAAAGGAAAATACTATAAAAACACATGTAGGCAGTGGTGTGTTGGTGTTTAACAACTCTCACCTCTCCAACAAGTAAAAATCATGCCCTGGTCTGTAGCCTTTGCCGACTTTCATGGTGCAAATACTTTTACCATGGCTGACATCAAACTACTAACATGTCTGAACACTGCTTTGGGAAGAGATGCTAACAGTCAGCTCTCATAAACAGTAACAGGCCTCTCCAGCACACCACTGTGCAGGGCAAAAGTTTTAAACAAGACTTGAGTTTACAACCTGGCTTTGCTCTATTATTACTATGAAGTGTATTTCTGTCTGAACCTCCATTATTTATAAAATTGGGATAAAAATAATAACCTACCACCCAGAGGGTTGCTAGGAGGATCAAATAAGATGAAATATACCTTGTAATAATGCCTGGAAATATAGATAATCAATTAACAGCAGTGATTATTATTGTTATTATTGTTGTCTTTGTTGCCCTTATTATGATTGTTACTGTCAGATTATGAAATTCAGTTTTGAATTGGAAAATATAGTTCCTATAACTATTATCAATTTTCTGAATGATCTTAAGTAAATTATCTCACCTTTACATTTATCAATATCCTCATCTCTAAAATCAAGTTCTAAATTATCTCTACTTTTGCTTTCAAATTCTAAAGTTTTATAATTATGGATATAAAGTTAAACTATGTATGTATGTAAAAAAGAGAGATTGGGTGAAAGGGAAAATGAAAAGGAAGTGATGAGTCCTGTAGGGATGGACCGCCCTCCCTCAAAAGCAAAAAGTACCTTCGGGGGTACTTTTGGGGGGCAAAACCATTAAGTGTGATGTGCCCTCAAAGGAGGGCAGTTACCCAGCCCTCTCTACTACCTCTACCACCTTCCAAAGTGATGCGGACTCTGGCCCTCGGGGTCTGTGTGTTGTGGCTGGGATGAACAAATTCACACCCACTATAGAAGTCCTCTGGAAAGAAAGGGACAGCATGGCCACTCTCTAAGTGAGAGAGAGGGCCCCAACCCCTGCCTGGACAGGCTTTTATTGCTTTCCTGAGTACATTACATTGAGGATGGTCCTCATCTATTATGCACAGGTTCACTGTAGGTGATTGCCTATTACAGATAACAAAAGAAAGAATGTTGCTAATTACTTCAAAGAGAAGGATGTTGCAGATTGAGGGGGAAAGTAATTGGACTGTAGGTTTAGCACAGATTTTAGGAAATTACTTTAAAGATTTGCAGTAAACATTTGCTGCTTCAATTAGGGGTGAAGGAGTTTTAGCAAAAGCAAGCCTCATAGCAGCCTATGTACAATGCAGGCCTGATTCCCCATGGGAAAATCTATCCTTGGGCATGGGTCCTGTGTGCCAACTCACTCCACACTGAATTTTCCGAGTTAGGGGCTGAGCTACATGCCCCACACCATGCAGAACAGTTCCCTATACCAAAGCATACAAACTAAGGCATTACCCAAAGACTCAGCCTATGCTTTTAAGTGAAGCATCCTGATAGCCTAATAAGAAGCAAGAAGAGAGAAAAGAAAAAAAGAGGAAAGCAGAGAAAAAGTTGTAATGTCTTTTTCTTTCCATTTACTACCAAAGCAAAAAAAACATTTTAGACTAGGGCCAGTGACTACCCAAGGACTCTGACCATTTACTTGGTGCCCCTGCGGAGATATGATCAACCTCATGCTCCCTTCCTTCTTTGCTTCCTATTTCCCCCATACGGGCATGTGCACACCTGGTGCATGTGTGCGCACACAAAAAGAAAACTGACTGTTCAGATGGCAGCAGATTCATCTGCTTGTTGGTGAGGAGAGGGTCCTGGGAGCTGATTTAAAGTGAAGTCTTAAAATCAATCCAGTTCACTCCAGACCACAACAGCAAAAGCATCTCGGTGCCTTTCTAAGAGAAAGGGATAAACAAACTGGAATGGACAGGGGATGGGAAGTGTGGCCTGAAGACAAGGAATGCTAACCTAAAAGGAAAAGAAAAGTATACAGGAAAAAAATGTAAGGAAAAGCAAATAGGAGTCGATTAACAAAAAATTAGAAAAGGGATTGTAAGCTGAGAGAGGAGAGACATGGGGAGATCAAGAAAAATGGACCAGAGGACAAATTAGCCGTAGATGAAGTTTTTTGACATTTCTTTCTCAGAGCATCAGAATTTCCTAAACCTCAACAGGGCAGTAGCAAGTTTATTGGTCGATGTGCAGAAACTCTGAGCACAGTTCTTTCTGTCTTTAGCAAGGACGGAGGGGGTACAAAGAGACACGCTTTTGTTATATAATTTACACTCAAGGAAACCTAGGAGGCAGGAGAAAGGCAAGCTGCCTGGTGTAGCCCATTTACAATCCTGAAACACAGGAGCCAAGTACCCAGAATATTCTGGACAGATTAATCTCTGCCAAGGTCTATATAAAGATGAAAAACTGCAAAATTAAAGTGATTCTGTCACTTAAAATAAAGAGTAATTACTTATGGGAGGCAGGAAACCAAATAAAGTAGCAAAGAAATTCTTTGATTTAGTGAAATACATAGAAATGAAAAGAATTTCTGTAAGATCTGTTATTTGAACTGTAATTTTCCAAGACCTCAGACATGGGATTTGATTGGGACCTTTGATCAACTCTCGTTAAGGCTGCCATTCCCCCTTATCATTGCTAGCACAGGATAAAACTTCCTCATCCTGGCCCAGTCATACTGCACCATAAAGAAAACAGTCAACCTGTTTGAAATTGGGCTCCAGATTTAGCACCAGAGGATGTGAGCCTTGCCTAAACTTGTCTTTAGGGTCTGAAAAGTAATATTTGTTTACTACTTAAAACACACCATTTGCGAATAAAATGATCATCCCTGAATCACAACACTATAAAAACGTTCTCTCTGGGTAAAATCAAATGAAGAATTAAGTTCTTTTGCAGTGAACCTGGGACTATCCTTACAGTCAATTTAACTACTTTGATGGAATGAGAAGGTACACACTCAAATACAGTTAAAATTAAAGATACTTTTTGCCTGAGTTATCCCCACACACTGCAGCAGGGTTCAGCTCTCACGGCCTAATATATTTTGACTGCAGGAACCTGCAGGGTCTTCGGGCTTAAAGCTTACACCAGAACATGGAGAAGGTACAATCAAGTTACAAAATAAGCATAAAAGAAACAGAAGTGAGAAAGTTCGAGGCAGGTGAAATGAAAAAGTAAGAGGCATCTCTTTCATGATAGCCTATAAATTTGTTGGCTCGACACCTCTAGCATGGGAGCTAAGCTTTCAGAAAAGATGAAAATGATTCGTTTCAAATCAGATTACAGTGTGCACACAAAGGGATCTGCAAACAGAACTAAGAGAATTCCATTAACATGATAATGATATCCTGAATGACCTGAACAAACAAAGGAGATTGGAACTCTGGCTGTAATTTGTCGATGGGTTCCTTTTCCAGGTTTTGTGAGTGCCTGACTTGAAAGATTTTCCAAAAGACTGCTACTAGGCCAGGTTTGTTCCATCTGTCAGAGAATCCCTACAGGAAAAATTAATTCAATAAAACATCGTTTAAATCGTGATGTTAGATTGTTTCCACTTTCCATTAATTAAAAAAATATATTAAAAGTCAGTCTCAGTGACGCCTTATGCATGTTTGAATAGGTGTGAATTGAAGGGCACTGGAAACATGCCTCTAATTTGAACTTCCTGGAGCCTGTTTTCTGTCTGAAACAAACCAATGAACCATGGCGAAGCCTCTATTAAAATGCTCATATAAGTGGGTAGGAAGGAGGTGAGGCTAAGTTCTTAACTTTGAATGAGACTCTAAATTTCCATCTAATTCCCCTCCACTAGGTGGGATCATGATAAGCTAGAAAGGGATCCGATGTGGGTATTTCTTTGAAGTGGCTGAGAAGCCAATTCCAGGGGTGAATCTAAATGAAGTCTTTACCAAGGACTAAGAGGCAAATAAGAGGAACTTACTTATCTTCAAGTCCAGGAGGCCAACATGGAGATGGACACAGGGTAAAATTGAGAGAGAGAAGTAGACAGTGGAATGATGGAGTGGGCAAGGGCAAGGGTGAGAGTAAAGTTGTAGTAGAAATTTAAAATATAGATAGAAACCGAAGCTGGTACTCTGCATCAGCCCCTGATGGCTCCCTGCTGGCTTCCCGGCTCCAGACTATAACCTGTTGACCAGTTAGTTGATTTCCTGCCCCCCCACCCCCCCACTTCCCCCCACCCCCAGCCCTGGATGCTCCCCTGCTGTTCCTTTGTCCTGGGTTCTGGACCACTTCCCTTCCTTTCTCGTGTCCTTGGCTTTCACAATTACGTATCTCCTGTTTGTATCACGAGATCTCTCCCCTCCCCACTTTGTTGCAATGTATTTAACCACCCACCTGACCCCTCCTCAGTGCCCAGAATTTGGAAGCTGTCTCCTCTGGGCCCATGCGTGTATTAAAGGCTTACTCTGTCACCCCAGATTGTGTAAGAGTTCGTTTTTCCGCAACAAAGTGAGAAGGTTCTAGAAGTCCCAGAGACGAAGGAGATAATGGCTCACATGTGCCCTGACCCTCAGGGAAAGGGGCATGGATTACACACAGATTTGAGATGAACAGTTTGCCAAGAAGAGTTGGCAGAAAGGCCCAAGGCAAAAGAAGAAGTCATTTAAATAAAACACTGTGATAAGAGCAGCACAGATGTTAGGTGCTGCTGGTTGGTGGGAGTGTAACGGGAAAGGTGTGATGTGTGAGCACAGGCCATTGGCAGGAGGCTCTGTGTGAGGCACCCTGGTCTCCTGGACACAGAAGATCTGCCTGGACAAATCACAGAGAGGTTTAGCATTGAAAACCAGAGCAGAAATCATTCTGCTACAAGAGCTAATACAGCACAAAGTTTTTGAACACGGGCTCTCAAGAAAAAAACCCCTGAGTTTGAACCTTGGCTTAGTCACTTACCTGTTCTCTGACCTTGAACTCAACCCTCCTTCTCTCAACAACAAGACTAGTACTACATCAAAGGGTTATTGTGAAAATTAAATGAATTGGTAAATGTAAAGTGCTTAGGACAGTGTCTGGTATACAGTAAGCACTCAGTCAATGTTACCCACTATAACTGCTTATTAGGATACTTGATACTGTATTGTGAAAGAAAGGAAAGGGACAATAGATGGAACCGTAGTCACAGGAGCTTACATTTTTATATTCCAGTGCCTAATAACTCTGCCTGCTTTCTGTCTTGGAGTAGATATCTTCATTTCTCTGCCTTTTCCTTGGTAATTTAATTTCAATAAATTAGAATATCTCAATTCAAAAGAACATTTTAAATGTTAATTTCTAATTTATAAGTCATTTTTTTAGAAATTTTTGTATTATGCAGTATTGTCCATTGATTTGTTGAAATAATTTCATACAATTTTTTTTCTATTTCATATACATTTTGAAGAGGCAAGCTTTTTGCACTTCAGTAGTGTGGGAAAGGTAAGTATGAATGTATTTAGTCCATAAGCCTTGATAGACAAAGCATTACAGAGATACTTCCTAGTATCACCTGCTTTTGTTCAGAAGGAAAGCACAGACCATAGGGATTTTCTCGTTTAGTAGCTGCTTGAACCAATTTGTCCTCTTGCCATATTCCGAGAGGCGCATCTTGGAACACAGAACCCAGCCATTCTCTTCAGCCTAAAACTGGGCTATTGGCTAAAATAGCAACAGCAGCAAAAGGCTAATAGGCCCTGTTCCCAGACAATCTGTGTTTTAACCAGCTCTCCCAGTGATTCTGATGTACTTCCATGTTTGAGAAACACTAGCCACAAAACAACAATCTCAAGGAGGAAGGAACTTGTCCAAGGTCACAACACAAGTAAGTGGGAGAGCTAAGATACACTGCTCACATTCTTACCTTCTTACCAGCATACCCCTCCTTTGTACTACCTTTGTGGTGGAGGTGGGGGGGGGGGCGCGGGGGGATATCAAATTCCACTTTAAAAGCAGTTACAATAAACATGGCAATTTTCTCCATTTTCCACAGCTTAGCATGTTTTGACTCCCATATCAACTAATCAAATATTTCTTCAGAAGCATTTCCAATGCATAAAACTACCAGATACAATCTGCCTTCTCCTAAGAAAATTCAATACATACAAATCTGCTTACAAAACAGATAACCCAGAGTTTTAAATTTACAAAAGAATCTGCCACCTAATTTCTCTTTTAAAAAAACTAGTTTCCTGATACATTGACACAGTGATTTATTTTACAAAATTTTAATATACATGAAAAACTTAGGAGGCATTTTAACTGAGATTGTGTTCAGTATCTTATAGAATTGGATCATTCATTATTGTCCTCATTAATTCTCTGCGATTATATTTATTATTTTGCAAAAATGCAAATTCCACTTAAAATTTCCAGAAGATGCTAGGAGTCACCCCCATATCTTAGGACAGAGGTCCTCAAGCCTGAGATGCATCACAAAGAGACCTTGTTAAAATACAGATTGATGGGTCCTACACCCAAGATTTCTAATTCAGTAGGTCTGGGTTAAGGCCCAAGATCTGACATTTTGAAGTTCTAAGGACTGCAACTTGAGGACCTCTGTTTAGGGAGGTTTCAGGGTAGAGATGAACAAAAATTTTCCTGCAATATTCTTCAGTTTTCAAACTGTACTGAGATATAGTCTATTTACACTGGCTGATGATAATAATTCAAATAGTATATTTTTCCTTGAATACACATTTAATAAACCTAGGAGACTAACTCACACCTAAACTCAGAAAAGAGAAACAATAGCAAATCCTGACCACCAAGCAACTGGTAAGTACCCAGATAAAATTACAAGAAGCATTCTCAATAACAAGGAAATGGACTGCCCTTCCTGCTTTGGGGAGCAGGGGAAGACTTTCAAGAGTTTACCCTGGGCCATCTAGTTTCAGAAGGTTAAGATATTGATGTCTCTATTTTAGCTTCAGCTCCCTGATGAGAAGATTCTCCACAAAGTTATATAATTCAAAAAGAGATGCTGAAAATTAGTCATTAAACCAAGTTAACTTATTAAAAATCACTCTTATTGAGTACTTACTATATTTCATATACTACCGTTTCATCTGCCTGATACCCCTGCTCAGTCAAGAGAACTAAGTCTGTTGTGCAGCAGGGCCAACAAGATGAGAGGGGAGGGGTTGCCCCCAGCAGCACTGTTGATAAATGGCAGAGGCAGGACTTTAATCCAGGTTGAGACCCCATGCTGACTGTCACATAAGACTTCAGTTCTCCCTTTTCTCCAGAGATGAATAGTCACTGAAAGCAGAGGCTCGGAAGTCTTCTTGGTATTTGACAGAAAGCTTCCATGGGTTTCATAGTGTATCAGTGTTCTATTGCTGTGTAACAAATTAGTACAAACTTAGCAGTTCAAAGCAGCGATTTCTAACTGGTGTGCTGTGAGAATTTTTAAAACATGTAATACCTGACTGTTTAGTCAGGGCACCAACCTCTTTTCCCTTTCACTGTCAGATGAAAGTATGACAAGAGCCAACACAACAATAGCCATCTGGTGTGAATGAATCAAAATTATACCAATTTTTTTGTCAGGTATGCAAAAAACGTATTTTTGGTGTGCAGCAGAATTTTAGTACGTAGTTTATGTGTGCTATGAGATGAAAAAGGTTGAAAATCACTGGTTTAAAGCAATTCGTTGATTAGCTCACAACTCTGTATCAGTCTCCACTGGCTCTTCTGCTCAGGGTGTCATGAGACTAAAATCAAGGTGTCGGCAAGGCAGGGCTCTTACATAGGAACCTGGAAAGAATCTACTTCCAACTGAATGCCTGTCGGTGGAATTCAGTTCGTTGTGATTATTGTACTGAGATCCTCTTTTTCTTGCTAGGTGTCAGCTAGGGGCCAGCAGCTTCTAAAGGTCATCTCCATCCTTTGTCATATGGCTCCCTACACCTTCAGGCCGGCAACATTGCATCGAATCCCTCTTGTGCTCATATCTCTCTGACTCCCTCTTCTGCTACTAGCCAGAGAAAACTTTCTGATTTTTAATGACTTCATCTGATAAAGACCCAGGCAGATAATCTCTGTATTTTAAAATCAACGAACTTGGGCATTTAATTACACCAGCAAAGTCCCGTCACAGAAATATCTAGATTACTGTTTGTTTGAATAACCAGAGGATAGAAATCCTGGGGGTGGGGGTAAGGGTACATCTTTAGAATTCTTTCTACTGCAGAGAGCTTGAATTGTACTTGACTGCCAAAGGTCAAGGAGTCCCAAACTGTACATGTAATCACACCCCTCTGTCTATACAGGGAACTTAGGGACTGCTTTTCTGCCTCCAGAGAAAAACTCGGAGATTTGCTTTGCTCCCTTGTTACATCATGGCTATCAGCAAGCACTGTCCGAGGAGAAATCTCACTCTGAGGAGGAGCCAAGATTCACTATCTCATGCAAATTCATCCAGATTCTTGAGAATCAGCCAAATGTCCAGGTTACTGAAGAAAATTTTCTCAAAGATCATGTCCTTGACTGATTATTTTACATATTTGTTTAGTGTACAGATATATTCTTATTCTCCTATTAGACCAGGAGATCATTCGGGGGGGAGAGAACTGTATCGTAAAAATCTTTGTGTTCACAGAAGTGCCTAGCATGGAGCCTAATATTCAGAACATACTCTGCAGAAATTAGGTTGTAAGGAACATTGCTTCCCACTTACCAGACATTCAACAAATTTTATTTTATTTTCCTTTCCCTCTGGACAAAAATTAGAGAAGACATCCTTTCCTTTTAAAAAATTAAAGCCTATAGATACTGTCAGTACAGTATGTGGTGAGTACTTACAATTGTGAGGGAGAGAGATGACTCTGTAATAGTGTTGCCTTCACGGTTCATCTCCAAGTATCTCTGGGATTTCTAAATTTAAAGCTTTGTAAGGATAGCTTGACTCTTCTTTTGAAATGTAGAAAAAAAATAGGATTTGGTCATTGTTTTTGCCACGGAACTTAAAATACTTAAATGAAAACCAGGGAATTTCACCCATTAAGACTGGAGCCCTAAGTCTACAAAGAACCCCCTGGATGACTGCAGAGGAACACTCATTCGGAGATGTGGTACATGCCATGGAAACAACAAGTTCTACAACAAATCAAATATTTTATTGGCTCTCAAAACTTCTCTATGGTGTTGCTATGGTCTGAATGTTTGTGTATCCCCAAAATTCATGTTAAAATCCTATCCCCCACAGATGGTGGTTTTAGAAGGTGGGGCCTTTGGGAGGTGCTTAGGTCATAAGGGCAGAGCCCTCATGAGTGGGGTTAATGCCCTCATAGAAGAGGCTCCAGAGGAATCTCTAGCCACACCTGTGCTGTGAGGAGGACACAAGGAGAAGTCTCACAGTGAGAAGCCCCAGGAGAGGATCCTCGCCTGACCTTGTTGGCATCATGATCCTAGACTTTAGCCTCCAGAACTGTGAGAAATAAATTTCTGTTGCTTACAAGTGACCAGGTCTGTGGTATTTCATTAAAACAACCCAAACGTACTAAGACAGAAAATGTATGTAGATGTGTTTGCCTCTCTGCTGGGAGGTTGAAGACAGCATGGTGCGGTGGCCGTTACAGCCAAGTACAGCAGCTTGTGGTAAATTCCAACTCTGCTGATTTACTAGCCTCTAGGCTTTGGTTGTGGAACTTAACACTTGAGAACATGAGTTCCTTCATCTGAAAAATGGGCACAATATACTTAACTTTTTAAAATTACTGTAGAGTTTGGGGATAAGTAAGTCATATGATACAATAGTAGCTACCCTCAGTGGTAGCTACTATTATTATTACTGTTAGTAGGTCTCACTAATTCATAAGAGATACTTTTAAAAGGTATCTCTTATGAAATACCTTGAATAAATATGAAATTTTTCATAAATATGAAAATTTTCATAAATTTTTCATAAATATTTCATAAATATGAAATTATGAAAGGTATGTTGGTGAACATGAACTTTTCCTCTTTCCCGGTCCTGGGATTAGATATCATTTTCATTAATATTCACCTAAAATTTCTCAAGCTTCCGAATTCATAGAAAAAAATATAAATGAAACTTTTAAGGAGTTATAATAGTGCATGTAAAATATTTGTACAACATCATGTTCTCTGTTCCATATGTTATGCTGTATTGGAGCAGGGATAACCAGAGGACATTTGTCGCAGGGTGTTTCTGCCTCCTTTTGGTATTCAACACGTGTGAAAGAATAATAATGGTCATCAGGAGTACTGCATACATATTCTGCGTAAAACAAAAATCCAATTGGTTTCAGAGCCCCTGGTTTTAGAATCTCTTTCTGCTTCAGCTGATATATAGTGTAAATCTAAAACTTATTTAAAAACCTGCCTGGGTTAGACAGCTTTTAATTAATCTTCTCTTGGTTTTTATACTATACGGTACCTGGAAGATGCAAGATCAATCACTACCGTATTGTAATGTCGAGTTGTGAGACAGAAAGATAAATGAGCTATCAAGCTTAGCATTTTGATAGCTAAGTTCATTTAACTAGCTCCAGAACATACTCTAGATTGGTAGATAAAGTTGTGAGCTGGGGCATTGAATATTATAACTGTGAATGTGGTATGTTACTACGAGAAAACAGAAAGGTGCTAGTTCCTATCTGTCCTTTATGGAAATTAGACTCAGGATTAGAGAGGTGTAGCTGGGTGATGAGGTCATATTGCTAGTTCTGTCAAACCAATTAAGACAGCTTTATTAATTCAGACTTTTAATTGAGCTCTGTGACAAGGTCTGAGCTGATCTCAAGTTTTCCTCGGCAGTGTGCATGAAGAAAAGCTTGGCAAAGCAAATTAAACTCAATTTATGCTTAAGGGTAGACCTTGAGTAGAGTTTGTTTCCTTTTGGGACCAACAAGGATTTTTTAACCATAAATTGTATTTCAAATTGTTTTCTCAATTATAGGAATTTTGAATTGCTTCTTGCCCTGGGGGATAGGACACCCCATCCCTGAAATATCCATTTACACAATGATGTTTCAATCAGCAAAAGGAGTAAAAATAAAGCTTCTAGCCTGGCTCCTCAAAATCACCAGCTTAAATTGTAATAAAACTTCAGACAAAAGAAAAATGCTTCAGAAGTCATTGGAGAAGTATTTAGATATGCTAACCACACTTATTAAGGAATATCAACTTTGCAATGTCACAT
>PVKM010019264.1:0-24360 GCA_004027735.1 Carollia perspicillata | reverse complement strand
TTTTCTTCATTCTTTTCTGCTTGGTTGTTTGTTTCTTCCTTCTGGTCCACTCCATTGATTTGAGTCCCAGTTTCCTTCCCATCACCATTGGTTCCCTGTGCGTTTTCCTTCATTTCACTTAGCATCACCTTCACTTGTTGATTTAATTTGCGACCAAAATCAACCAGTTCTGTGAGCATCCTGATCACCAGTGTTTTGAACTGTGCATCTGATAGGTTCGCTATCTCTTGGTCACTTAAAAGTATTGGCTCTAGCGCTTTGAGGTGTTCTTCTGTTTGAGTCATTTTTGGTCAGGTGGCACCTGTTATGTATGGGTTGCAGAGCCTTAGGTGTTTACCAGGGCGGGGCAACCTAGTCACTGGGTTGTGACACTGTCTGAGGAGGCAGGGTCGGAGAGGAAACAATGGTGCCTGTTCCACGCTCTCTCGGATTTGCATCCCGTCTGCTGCTTCCCACAAGCAAACTGGGCCCCCCTGGTGCTGGTTCCCAGGTGAGCAGGCATATGCATGCTCAGGGACCTTGCCGGTCTCCCCAGCAACCTCTCGTGTGAGGCTGGGAGTCTCTCCCGGCACCTTTTCAATCGGTATTTTTAGGCTTTATTTCCTGTCACTGGGGCCCTGGGCTGCACAGTCCGTCTCACTGCCAGTTCTTGACTAGTTTATCTGAGTTCGAATGTGTAACCGCCAAAGGCCCTGCCCGTTTCCTCAGCATGTCTGGGGTCTGCAAACCAGGCGCTGGCACCACCTGTGCTCCCCATCTGCCAGCCACTGCCTTTTCCTGCTGCGTTCCCTCTCCACAAACTGCCGACTCCGCCCCTCTTACCAGTCTGGTTGAATGGTTGTTGGACTTCTGTAGTTCAACTTTCTGCTTTGGTGGTGTTATTGTTTGTAAATATTTGTTGTCTTTAATTTTGGTTGTGCGAGGAAGCACAGTGTTTCCACCTATGCCTCCATCTTGGCCGGAAGTCCCCTTTTGCTTTGTAAGCTCTCCAACACCTATATAACCATTGTCCATATTAACTTTTTTTGATATATCTAGTATGGATTATTTCCCTGTCCAGAGTCTAACTGATATATACCATGGATGGATGGAATAAAATTCACCATGATCTTGCACTTTGGAAAACTATTTCTCTGAAACATGATCATCATTGAGAAAAATTTTACTTCTTCTCCCCTAAAATACAGGTGCAAGATGGGAAATGCATGCAAGAAATACAGCTGAGAAAGAAGGAAGACAGAACACAACCTAAGAAAGTAATATACTGAAAAAATACCATGGTAGAAAACACATGTTAGCCTCCAAAAACATAAAGGCCAAGAAAAAGTCTGAAACCAATAAGTTTCTCCCTTAAATAATAAAAAAATCAGAGTTTGAGAAGTAGAAGGAACTTTATTCTCCTTCCACTGTCACTGTTTAGTATGTTAAAGCAGTTTTTTTACAGAGTTTGAGTTACTATACTTTCAGGAAACTGTTGAGAAATTAGAAAGAACCCAAAGATCTCAAAAACGATGAAAGCAACAGAGAACAGGATACCTGAAGAAAAGGTTCAATGAGTCAAATGTTTTAGTCCAATCAAGTGAAAAGACAACTTCAATCCAACAAAATAATTGCCTCCCAGTTTAAGGGTTCTGACCAACTATGCTTCATCATCCCTATAGGTATTTAAAATGATGGAAGATAAAGTAAATAAAAATATAAAATGGAGCTTCTTAGCTTAGTGACTCTCCTCAAAATCACTAAAGCAGTAGCTCTTCATGCTGTTTATACATAAGAATGACCTAGAATATTTTTTACAAAAATAATGATGATGTTGATAATGACCATGCTCAGAACACTAATGCCAGAGACCTAATTTAACTGGTCTGAGATGAAGCCTAGGCATATTTTTTTAGAAAAACAAAAACAAAAAATACCCAAGTGTTTATACTGTACTGACCAAAGGACTGAAAACCACTTAATGGAACATTCCATAACTTTACTACTCAAGGTATGGTCTAAGGACTACCTACATCCAGATTACCTGGACAGACTGTTAGAAGACAGCATCTCAGGCCTATTCCAAAACCTCTGTTTAAGACTCCACATGTTAACAAGATCCCCAAGTATTCTGTATGCACACTAAAGTTTAAAAACATTGTTTTATTATAATTGAAAAAGGCTGGATCTGTGTGTGAGTCCAAATTCCAGTCTAAAAATAACTTTCTAAATTGAAATTTTTCTAAAGTTTTAATTATCAATTTTTTTAACTTTTAGGGTTTATTAGAGCTTACTGAGAATACTATTTTAGTGAATGAATAACTAATATTTAATAATAACTATTATTTATTCAGTATGTAGTATTTACAAGCATTGTTCTCTAGAAAATTATTTAATCTTCAATGCATGTCTGTAAAGTAGATAATTTTATAATCCCTTGTTACAGATAAGGAAACTGAAGTAAGAGCTACATAAAAAAAATAACTTGTTCCATACACAACTAATAAGTGGCAAAGTTAAAAATTGAACCTATACAGTCTTGTTTAAGAGCTTATACTCTTAACCATAAAATAATATTATCTTTATCAATACCATCCCAAAACATTCTAAATCATTCTGGAGGAAAGCATAATTATTGTTAATAAAAGTGATATAAGGGTAAAGGAAAAAAATCAGTCTGCTATTCTCCAGTTTTAAAAAAATCAACAGAGTTCTAAAAATTATATGATTACATCAACACTATTATGGATCTGTGGCCCACACTCAAAACAGGAACATGAGGAAGAAGATAGTAACTCAGGAGATTATGCTAACATTGTCAATGTTTTGGGGCAAGCGATAAAGATACCAATACTACACATGAGACTATCCCACAGAAGAAAAAATTTTAGTAATAAGCACTCTGTTATCTACATTTAGAAATAATTGAAACCCCATGTTAGGAGATAGATAGTCTCCTTAATGCCTCCTTGATTTACCCCTACAACTGCTCCTACTGCTGCCACCACTCCTGTAGAAAAGTAAATACATAAGACTATGATTACTTCTCACAGTGAAACAGGCATGACATAAATTTAGTATTGCTTTACTCCTCTTCTGTATCCTATTGCTCCCAACTTCTAAAAAAGTTCAATCAGCTTCTGTCATTATAGAAACAAAAATTCCAGTCCCAGTAAGACCCAAATATTACTTCTGAAAACGTTAAAGACAACTCTTAAAGGAGCAGTCAGACAGAGGCTATCAGCAAAAGGCCTATTAGAAAGTTTAATAATTCATGTGAATTCTGAATAGCATGATAGAATAGCCAAAGTTCCCAGAAATAAACAATGTTATTGTACTGGCAAATAGAATGATCTTAAAATATACAAAATTATACCCTCTGAGTGTTTAAAGCAGAACAATAATTTCTAAAGTGTTTTAGCTTCATTCAGGCCAAGCATGCTCCTAAAAAAGCATACAATACCATTTTCATTAACAAATGACAAAGCCCTGATGACCTAGTTTCTCAGAATGAACGGATATTAAAAATAGAGTTCCTTAACCAATAAGAGCTATTAAAGTGGATGCTGGAGACAGAACGATTTGGGACTAAAAATACCAATGCAATGACTCATTGAAATATAGTCTTCTGAACGTCTAAGCTTAAAATTACAACTTGAGCAATTCATTGGTCCCTTTGAGTGAGGTTTTACATAGAAAATTTTAAAAAGCTGAGATCCATATGAAGAAGCACTGTAAGGTTGTACCAGCATTTCCCAAAGAGTGGAGTATGACTTTCTAGGAAGTCAACATAGACAAAACCCGAAAGAAGAATGTTCTTAGGAGGCAAAGAAACTTGTCACAAAACATAGAAGCTGAGCATTCCTGGTATGACTCTTTCATTAATTATTAATTAGTATGACTAACAAAATGACCCATATCAAAACTTCTTACAAAATTTCCATCAGGTTTTAATTATTCATATTAGTTATGCAAATTATTTTTAGTTAATTTTCTCTTATAGTTAGTACCAGAAAAACCACTCTCTTCACCTCTCATTTAGCTTCATAATGGTATGTCCTCAATATCCCCTCCTTTTCTACCCTATTCAAAGTAATTATTTAAATAATAAAGTAAAATATAATACATTTATGATAAATAACAATATATATCAAATGATATTTACTAAATACTGGTTCAATGCATAAATACCACCACCCCCAGTACCCTCATAACATAGAAAAATCACTTATTATACATTATGTGTAAAAATTTAAATGAAAAAAACTTACCACTCCATCACCAATAATATAGAAAGATTTTATATCAGAGAAAACATAACTATTTAAAAATCAATAGAATTATTTCTTCATCATAAGGAAGAATAAATTTGAAAGATGATTCTCAAACTTCATAGTGAGTAAGAATTATATTTTAAGCTAGTAAAATTTGCAAAATATGGGCTCCATGACCACAGATTCTAATTCACAAAATCTGAGTTCCTGAGGATGAACTCCAAACTCTACATTTTAACAAGCTTCCAAAGTGATTAGCACGAAGATTATCCTTGAACTACAATTTAATATAACCACATATTTCACCTTCAAACCACTGTCAACTTCCAGTAAGTCTTTCACTTACTAGAAAGGACTTTGCAGTCCTATCTTCATGTTAACAACCTCAACTTCTGATTAGACTACATGCTTGACACTAACACAGAAAAACATGGTAGCAATAAGTTACTGGACATATATTATTATGGGCCATACACTCCATATAATCTATAATATACCCAAGAATTAAATAATATACTGAAAATAAAGTACATAACATAATGTCTGGCTAAAATAAATAAATGTTCATTAGAAGTAGCTATTAGCTGAAAACTGACATGCACACAAAAACCTGTACATGAGTGTTTATTCATAACTCCCAAAAATGGAAACAACCAAAACGTTCTTCAGTAGGTGGAAAAATAGGTGAACTCTGGTACACCAAGGCAATGGAATATTATTAAGTGCTAAAAAGGAATGAATTATCGAGCCAGGAAAAGACATGGAGAAACCTTAAAGTCAAAGGAGCCAATCTGAAAAGACTACGTACTATATGACTCCTACTGAAGAGACAAGTATGGAGAGAGTGAAAGAAAGATCAGGGGTTGTCCAGGGCTGGAAGTTGAGGGCTGCAGAGGAATGATGAATAGACACAGACAATTTTTAGGTTAGTGAAAATACTTTGTGTGGTATTGTAATGATGGATACATGTCATTACATATTGGTCCCAACCCACAGAATGTACATGACAAAGAGTGAACTCAAAGATAAACCAAGGACTTTAGGTGATTATGATATGTCAGTGTAGGTTCATCAATTATTAACAAGTGTTCCACTCTGGTGAGAGATATTTATAATGGGGGAGGCTATGCATGTGTGGGGACAGGAGTTATACAGGGGAACGCCCCAAAAACCAGAATTTATTGATTTAAAAAAGTGTATTTATTCTTGCATGTTTAAACTTCAGTCTCCTTCAAACTACTCTTCCATTAGATACAATAAACCTACTGAGACCTTTTTTCCACTGCTCAAAGCAGTTTTTGAACTTGTAAATTTTGATGCCTTTTAGTGCTTCTGCCATTTTTTGTTGTGCCTCTTCCACATTGGCAAAACATTTCCCTTTGAGGACTTTTTTAATCCTCAAAGAGGGACGGGTGGTGGAGGAACTGCTTGGGGCAAGATCAGATGAATATGGAAGGTGGGGCACAACCCATTTTGTTTTTTTTTTTTCTTTTTTGGTCAAAAACCGCTGAACAGTCAGTGTGGTGTGGGCAGGTATATTCATAAATGGCCCACCATGAAATGTAAAAACATGTCGAAAGAGTCTTTCAAAAATATTTCACAGAAGCCAAATGCAGCCTCTTACAACAATGCCAGCTAGTACACTGATAAAGATGGGTCCCTAGAACAATCACCTAGTTGGGGAAGCCTGTACTAGAAAGGGCCTGCCCTCCAGGAGATAATTCTAGCTTTTGGGTCCCCCCTCAGTATGTGAAACCTCTGTACCACCTTTGCAATTTTTCTGTGAACATAAAACCACTCTAAAAAACTAAAATCTTTACTATAGAAAAAAAACTGTAAGCTTAAATTATTCCTAATAATAGGCTTATTATTTTGTGTGGGTCCTCATATTGAGGTTGTTATTATTTCCAAGTTGCAGTTAAAGAAATTAAGGTTTAGTAACTTGCCTAGGGATAGTTAAGGAACAGAGAGAGACAGGGTTTGAGATAATGCATGTTAACTCCAAAGGCTGAACTCTTTAACCTAGGCTAACCTCCTGAAGCAGCATGGCAACAATAATAGGTACAAAATCATTCCAGTCATAACCACCCTTTACAAGAATTTTCCTGAGTCATCCCCAGGTCAATCATGTGTTAAACAGGTTCTCACAAAATTGTTTAGTCTCTAGTCTCCTAAATGACTAGAAATTAAAGGCAGAGGACTATAATAAGTGGCCAATCACAGACAAATATAATAGCCAATATTAAGTACAGGTTAATGAAGAAACTACTTGGTGTTAGGAAATATTCTAATAGATATAATACTTGATATTTAAAGACTAATGTTTTCAGAGCACTCTAGAATTATTAATTAGTAATAACTCCATGACAAAGGTCAATAGGACTATTAACCTTCCAGCAGAAAACATAAACAAACAAGTTAATGGAATCTAGTCTAACGTCACTCAATGTTGGCTGTTTAACTCAAAGATACTACAAAATCAGTCTTGTGACTTTCCACATCTAAGGACTGTGATCCTTAGTTAAGAATCTAAGAAGCCACAGGACAGTCGAATTCAAAATAACTAAGAGACTTCTATAGTCAGCCACACAAAATATGAACATAATAAATATGAAATTCAAAGTTCTCTAACATGATGTTTCCTACCAAATTTTGTAAAATCTGATTATGTTCCTATTGGCTGTTTTATATATAAATCATTTTTTTAAAACACTTTGTAAGTTCCCTCAGATCATGTTTTTCATCTCATCTCAAGTTCACACTAAGTGGCTATTGTTTTCTTTCTTCCAAGTAAATTTCTAGTTTGCCTGTTCTCACCTCCCATCCCCAAAATGGTAAGCACTGGTCTCCACAAACCTCCCTTACCCCCACTTGAACCAAGACCACATTCAAAACAAATAAAACTGAATTGGTCAGGGCAAAAAGACTATATTCATATACTAATAACATCAGCATATCACTAAAACTACAAATTCAGAAAACTGAAATTACTAATGAAAAAAACACATTCTATTCTGTTAAATTGTATAGAGCAGAACTCATATTTTAACCTGATATCAACAACTTAATTCAAGTCCTGTGGCCATTCAAATGTGGTTTTATAAATCTTATGATTTTACAGATAACTCTCTAAGAAGATTTTTAATTACTTGCATTAAAATGAGGCTCTTAGACCAATAAAATATTTGTATAACAATATTTGTATTGTTAAAATATTGTAAAATTGTTAAAATATTTGTATAACAATATACAAATATAACTCAACAAGAACTCCCATTGTTCATGCTATCCTCAAAGGAAATAAAGTCTTCAATGCCTGTCCCATACAAACCAGAGAGGCTCCGATTCAGTGGAGTGCTACTGCCCAAGAAACCCCAGCACGGCAGCAGCAAGTCAGAGTGAGGACATGAGAATACTTCCTTGATCCGTTCATTAAATAGGTATTAGTAGGTACCTCCATTACCTAAATTTTTACAAAGAATGCATATTATACTTTTACAGTTAGGAAAGATTTATTGTCATTTTTTAACATGGTTAAGTTTATGTTTTCTGTTTTTCAGGAAACAAGAAGATTTTAGAAATCCCTGCCTGAGAAATCTAACCTTAAATATATTAAATCCTACAAAAAGTAAACCAGTTACATTGTAAAGGGTTCCAGTCAAAGGCACAGAATCACTGAAGCAATGAACACCATGTTTAAAGAGTTAAAAACTGTGTACTTCTCCAAAGCTCTGTCTACAGAAAAAGCACTACCCCTCTAACTAAATAATACCCACAGTACAAACAAACAGCAGTAAGCCTAAACATTTGATAAATCTTTTCTTACCCCTTCCTACTAAGTATAAAAAATATGTTCCCCTCTTGAGCAGATTCTCTGGACACAACTGAATGGTGATGACTTTTGAACCCAGACTGCTCTACACTCATTTTTTGCTATACACAGAGGGAAAATAAGCCATTTATTTGTAATCCAATCACAAACTTTTAATGAACGTATCAACAGCATCAACTTTTTATCTTCTAATGCTATATAAATTCGCTGTCCCGTAAAGTAGTCAGTAGGCAAATATGGCCATTAAGCATGTAAAATATGGTTTCTTTGAACTGAAAAACAGTCTAAGTATAAAATACACACCAATTTATTATGAAAGAATATAAAATATTTCACTGATATTTTTATATTACTTGTTGAAATATTTTTAATATATTAGGTTAAATAATACATATTATTAGCCTTGGCTGGTGTAGTTCAGTGGATTAAGCGCGGGCCTGCAAACCAAAGGATCGTGGTTCAATTCCCAGTCAGAGCATATGCCTGGGTTGCAGGCCAGTTCCCAGCAGGGGACGCATGAGAGGCAACCATACATTGATACTTCTCTCCCTCTCTCCTTCCCTTACCCTCTAAAGATAAATAAATAAAATCTTTAAAGAAACATACTATTAAAACTAAATGCACTTGTTCTTCTTACCTTAATATGGCTATGAGAAACTTTATAATTACATGCACAGTTTATATTTTATTTCTATTGGACAGTGCTAGTCTGTAAACTACTGGTCATAAGCTCTTACTAAACTATTCATATATCGAGCTTTCATACTTATACCATCTTAAAATTTAGTCATTACAATAGCCTAAGCAAACTTGTCTTGTCCCCCAATTTACAAAGTAAATTATATTCAGTTTCCTTCCTTTCTAATATGTTCATCCAATCTTAAAATTTTGAATAACTGTCACATTCTTCACTACCCCACCCCAACCAAGTTACTGGCTTTAAAATACTCATTTTTTGTCTCTAATGGACATCACACTTAGAGACAGAAAGGCAGGAAATTTTTCCCAAAGGAGCCTCCAGATTATCTCTAAAAAGCATTATGTGGTAGCGTTAATAAAGGTTTAGTCTCTAGAATCAAATAGCCTAGCATTAGCACACCTCCTACCGTGCGAAGCACTACAGCTCAGTTCTGTGGTCTGTAACTAAAGTAGATACTATTAAGTTAGTACTTATTATTAAATTGATATTTCATTTAAATATTTAATATTAAAATATCAATACTGTAAGGTTGCTGTGATATAGTATAAGAAAAGCATTTAGAATGGCACCTGGGACTTCAGTGCTAATAAATATTAGCTATTATTATCATCATTATTTTCTTTTTTGTCCTGCTTCCTGAGGCTACTCTACCAACAGCTTCTCTCCTTGTTCAAGCCTGTAGCACATCAAATAAAATGTAAAGAGAACAACAGACAGAGGCAGGGGTCACTTGGGGCTGACCCAAACAAGAACCTCCACACACAAGAGCCCATAAGAAAGTTTACTGCATCACATAACGAAGATTCTTCACTATGAAAAATAGTCAAGCTAATTCAGGATTCTGGAAACAGTATCTTCAAAGGGGATAGAATAAATGTTCCCTAAGCTCCCCCTTATTCTTCTATCCCCTATCAAAGTATCCAGCCCAGATGTTAAAACCTGGCATATATCCCATTGACAATACTTATCAAGTCTAAAAACTGCAAATTCTTTGTGGCAGTTGACTAGCTACTGACTCCTTTAGGTGACTCCTGTACACCTAAAAAGTCAACAAGCTCCTGTCTACAGCTATTGGAGAGTCCAAGTTTAGACTTTCACTATATGGCAACCCAAATTTAAAAATCCATCTACTCACACCTGAAACTAATGTAGTATTGTATGCCAACTATATTTTAATAATAATAATAATAATAATAATAATAATAATAATAATCCCTTTGGGGGGAAAAATCCATCCACTCCTACCTAAGTGCTCAAAAAGTAGACAATGTATATGAAAAGGTTAAAATGAATTCTTTTTTCTTCTTTCTCTTCTGAATGCTTGTTTTTTCTTCATTATATTCCAAATAGGTGACTTGAGGCTTGGCTTCATCCACTCTACTATTGATTCCCAGTAAACTGTTCTTTATTTCAATTAGTGTAACCTTCAATTCTGACTCAACCTTTTTTATGCTGTTGAGGTCCTCACTAAGATCATTGAGAATCCTTATAACCAGTGTTTTGAACTCTACATCTAGTAGATTGCTTGTCTCCATTTTGTTTCGTTCTTTTTCTGCAGTTTTGTTCTGTCCTTTCATTTGGGCCATGTTTCTTTGTCTCCTCATTTTGGCAGCCTCCCTGGGTTTGTTTCTATGTAGTAGATAGAGCTGCTATGATTCCCTGTTTTAGTAGTGTGGCCTGATATAGTAGGTGTCCTGTAGGGTCCAGCGTAGCAGTCCCCTATTACCCAGGCTGCATATACATCTCAAGGTGCATCCATCATGTGGGCTGTGTATACCCTCATATGTTGTAGTTGAGCCTTGACTGCTATTGGCACATCCAAGATCAGCCATGACCTGTGTTCTGTCCAGGGTCACACAACATAAGCTACAAAGCTACAAAGCACTCTGGAAATGGCTGCTACTTGTGCTGGGCTTGGAGGTGCCCAGGAGAGGCCAGGCTGTGAACCAAGGCTGGCTGCTACAAGCGCCGGGCCTGAGGTCACTTAGTGAGAGGTATGGAGCTTGTTGAAGCCAGATGCTGCTTGTTTGAGAGAATTTAGAAAGATCTGAAGCATGGGCCAAAAGAAGCCACTTGAATGGAAAAGCTACTGAAAACCACTTGGGTGGACCTGAAAGATGGGTGAGTCAGGACCTCAGGGAATCACCAGGATGGGGCAAAAAGTGTGAGCCAGGTTGATGGAGTCTCAGATATGGTACCTGCCTCCTTGCTCTGTGGCTCTGTGGAGGAGGGTTCAAAAAAGGTACAGTGGCCTCTGCCAGCACTTCTGTCTGGGAAAAAACTGCCCCCTGCCACCTCTCACCAATTCAGTTCCTCCCCACATGTCTGATGCCTTTCAATCTACTTACTGCCCTGATGCTGGAGCTCAATGGGAGTGAGTACAAGTATGTCTATGCACAGGTCATTTCAGAGGAACTTCCTGGGACTCCAGAAGTGTCTGTCTTCCACAGCCTCAATCCTCACTGGTTTTTATAATCAGAGGTGCTGAAGAGCTATCTTCCTGGCACTGAAACCCTGGGCTGGGGGGCCTGGTGTGAAGCTGGGACCCCTTGATCCAGAGGTATACCTCCCAATTTTTAGATGCCTATGAGGGAGCTTCCATAAGACTGTCAGCTGGTTTCTAAAAACAAACTTTGAAGACTAGAGGGGATTGGCAAGAAATATGCAGTCATGAAAACCAGGGACCTACAGCCAACACTGCTTTACCCAGCAAAGTTTTCATTTTGAATCAAAGGACAGATAAAGAGCTTCCCAGACAAGAAAACGCTAAAGGAGTTCATCGCCACCAAACCAGTATTATATGAAAATGTTAAGTCTTCTTGAAAAAGAAAAAAATCAAAAACATGAACAATCAAATGGCAATAGATACATATCTATCAATAATTGAATCTAAAAAACACAATAAACAAACAAGCAGAACAAAAACAGAATCAATAATACAGAGAATAATTTGATGGTTGCAAGATGGGAGGAGGGTTGGGATGGGTAAAAAAAGTGAAGGGATTAAGAAGTATAAATTGGTAGTTACAGAATAGTCATGGGATGTAAAGTATATCATAAGGAATAGAGTAGCCAATGAGCATATATGCATGACCCATAAACATAGACAACAATGTGGGGACTGCCTGAAGGAGATGGGGGATGGCTTGTGGAGGGGGACAAAGAGGAAAAAATTGGGACAACCGTAATAGCTTAAACAATAAAATATAAAAAACAAGGAAAAGAAAAGGTCAAATGCTCATTTTGTCACTTGTGGGATACCACTGGCCCACCGACCAAAAGGTTGCAGGTTCAGTTCTCAGCTGGGGCACCTACCTAGGTTGTAGGTTCAACAGTGAGGGCACACACCTAGGTTTCAGGTTCAATTTACTATCAGGGTGTGTACAAGAAGCAATGGATCAATGTTTCCCTCTCACAGCAATGATTTTCTCTCTCTCTCTTTCTCTCTCTCTGTCTTTTTCTCTCTCACTTTCTCTCTCTCACCCTTCCTCTCTAAAATCAATAAAGAAACCTTCAGGTGAGCATTAAAAAAATAACACAATACTATTTACTTTGTGAAGTCCTCAATTCTTAAAACATTTTTACATTAATTCATTTGATTCTCCCATCAATACTATAATTACATCAGAAATGTAGTCTCATTTTTTGTGAAGTAACTGAAGCTCAGAAGTATAAGTTACTAATTCAAAATTATTCACTTTTGTATGTCTTCATAGGCAAACTTTTAGTCCTAGACCATGCTGGTCCTCAGTGACAAGGCCAGAACTGCACTCACCATACCATACCACACCACAATGGAGTCTTCCTTGGAGAGAATCAGCAGGGGAAGGGAGAAGATGAAGGACAGTGACAACAAGTTTTGACAATAAATGTATCAGCAGTCTCTAAATAAAGTTAAATTGCTTTTCACATTTCACTTTTTCCTATCTTATTAAAATCACAAAGTTTTATTTTCCTTCCTAAAAGTTTGTCTGTGTTAAGTTTCTTCCTTATTCTCACATAATTAGTTGTGCCATTATCATCAAAATTACAATCCATCTCAAATTTTACCTGCTATCTTCCCTCATATTTAAAAGCCAATCTATGTTTTAAAAGTTATGCAATTTTGTTAATAGTTTCCTTATTCTGTCCTAATGAATGTGTTTTATACCATTCATTTGAATTCACCAATATTCTCTGAAATGACTTTTGTTTAATCTTACCCCCCTCTAAAAATAGCCTTCTATATAAATTCACATTCTGCTGATATTCCCACTAGACTCATGAGAAGAGAACCAGCACTTTCTCTATAAAGTAACTACAATGAACAATCAATCAACATTACCTGGCATCTAAAATCATAAAAAGCAAAGTTAACTTACTACCTGTCGTCTATCACTCTTGAGTTCCTATTTAGAATGTCCTAAAAATCTCCTATTTAATCAATAACAAGGTAATTCATGACTTTTCCTTATATGTTACAATAAGAAACTTGGTCTAGATCTTCTGAATTTAAAATCTAAAGTTTCTTAGTCTAAGGATTTAAATTGAAGTTTATTTACCTTCTAAAAGTTGATTTGTTATTTTAATGTAGATATTTGCACCTTTTCTACCCAGTTTAACTTGAAGGTAACATACCACACATCTTTGCACCCTTATCGCTTTGAACATGGTGCAATGCACATACAGGCATGTTTCATTTGCATTTCTACTGAAAGTGTTAAATTATTAACTTTGGCAAAAGACTCTTTCAATTTCCTTATGTATGATTGAACAACAAATCATTACAATTTTGAATGAAATTCTGGAAGGTACCACTGTAGAATTCTGGTAAGAATCCAAGTTATGTTATTATAGCCCCTGATCAATATTAAGCATAACTAGCACTTGCAAATGAGATGGTAATTAACTGGGACAGGGAGACTGGCCCCAAACCTTGCTCTTAGCCACAATTCTTCACAGCCCTTATAACCAATCCTTGACTGATGAACCAAAAACCAGACCTTAGAATTACACATCCCTGGATCATAAAGCTACAGGAAAGGAGAGTGAGCAGAGCACTAACATGAATGTGTATTTGACTTCTAATTTATTATAAGAAAACTTGCTCCAAAAATTAAGAGATTTGCCTAATTTGTTTTAAACAAAGTTAACAGGCAATTCTATTAGAGTAAAATTTGAAGAAATATTTTTAAATAGATGAAAGGTTTGAAGATAATTCCAGTGAACTTGTAATGTCAACATTAGCTCAAATTTAGATTGAAAAACTATATCCCTATAATTAGTTTTAGCAGATGCCTGAGCCCTGGTAAAAATTACTAAACTGTGTTTGGAATATCTATAAAATATAGATCTATATCTATAAAATTCAATGCAGAAATAAACTGACAAAAATCATTTAACTGTAAAGTAGAAGGACTAAAAGGTTCCAGGAACTTCAATAGAGTCATATATAATAATCAAATCTGCATAAAGTTAGAAAACATAGCAATCCACTTTTGAGTATCCTGAGCTTACCAAAACTTTTAACTAAATTGAGTTACTTGGGGTGAAAGAAAGAGATGCAAAAGAGAATGAGGAGCCTTTAAAAACCCCTATTTTGACTAAATATGTAGCTATAATTACAGCTGCTCTGAAGTTTTTCTTGGAACTGCCCAAATATACTTCTTTTAAAATCATAACCATCAACAGTAGTTGTAATAAACTGAAGAACTTGATAGAATGACATCTTCATAGTTAAAAGCTATTTTTTACTATACGATTAATTATATTCTATTGTTTTTTGTTCTGCAACTAATAGATCATAATTGTTATATAAATGCAAGAAGCATTCTCGGCTTTCTTAGGTTCGGAGTTCCTAACTTTTTTTAACATTGAAAATGTACATAAGAAAGGACACTGCATTTCTTCCTTTTGGTGTTTTTGCAGAAGCTCACATTTTAAATTTCTTCTCCCTAACTATGCCACCTATTTTATGTAACTACGAAATAAGTCTATAACCCAAATTACATATATATATGACCCCAATAAACAACACATAAAATCCTTTGGATAGTATCCCAAATATATTCCCTTCTAGTATATTTAGTTTGAAAAATTACACCATGCACCAACATGAGTGAAATTATACTAACTTTAAGACCCATTTTTGTGTGATACTTTAGATATGATCAGCATCTCAGTTAATTCCCTCAATAATTATTCATTAAAAGGGACAATTACTTAAAAATCACGAACTGATTCTGGTCCAAGATGGTGACACAGGAGCTCCTGAACTCAATTCCTCCCATAGACACACTGAATATACAACTAAACAGGAAACAAGTCCCTCTGATAGAAATCCAGAAACTGGCTGAGTAACTACTACATATGAGGAAAACAAGAAAAAACTGACATCAAACAGCAAGTAAAGGCTAAAACACACTCTCTTCATAACCCTACTCCCAACACAGCAACATAGAATTCGGAGGGAATTCACAACTACCAGCCTTTCCTGGAAGAGTGAAGGGTTTGGACCTGACATCTAGCACCCTAACTTTTAGGATTTCTATCAGAGTAATGTGCCCCCCAAACACCTAGCTCTGAAAGTTAATGAGGCAAGCATCTAGAAGACCCAGAAGACTATATAGCAAACAAAGAGGAACTCACTATGACTAACCCCTCGCACTCAACTCAGAGGCAAGAAACAGAAATGCTCATCTCCCAGTGTTCCCCTGAAAAAGGCTATCTGCATATCTTAAGAACTACAGCCTGAGGGTCAGGCTTCTTATTGAAAACTGTTTAGGGGCTGAGATCCTCTCTGAAGACCAGGGAGGCCAGAGGATGCCATCTTGAGTAACCCATCTGCCTAAGCTTTTGCCTAGGCTCCAGGTACCCAGTAGCTCCCTGAAAAGGGTTCATTCATGCACATGTCTGGTGCCTGGATTTTAAAGCTGCTGCCTGGAGTACAAACCTCCTGATAACCTGGCTTGCATTCAGGCTCAAAAGGAGTGCAGCAAAGTACGTCTTAGTTGGCTATCTCACCAGGGCTCAACAGAAAGCAAACAGAAATACCCATCTCCCAGTCATTCCTTTACATACTTTAAAAGCAGCTGCCTAAGGATCAAGCTTCTAATTTAGTAAGCATTTAGGGACAGATGCTTCCTGGAGAACAAGAAGCCATCTCTGCATTCTCCCTGTAGACTTCTCTAAATCACAAATATCTCCACGGACAGAGGTATACACACATCTGGCACCTACCCAGGGCATACGCCCCTTGATTGCCTGGTTCTGGTAGCAAGTGGGGCTTGCTTTCATAAATCTCATAAGACCATAGCAAAAAAAAGCAACAGTTCTTAAGTGGCTAACAGCCAGGCCTCAGCACACAGGGACTAGACAGAAATCCAGATCCCAGTCTTTCCCTCTACTTGCATAATTTAAAAGCTGATACCTGAGGGTCCAGCTTCCAATCACCCTGCATATAGATGCTAACTGGTCCCCCCCTTTTGGACACTGACAAGTCTTAGTATCCCCCTACTACCAAGAGTCACAAAGACAACAACTTAGGCAATCACAAATGTTTGAGAAACAACCAAGAGCTAGGGCCAAGCTGAACAATTTCATTATCTACCCAAGGCTACTGTATCAACTGGGAGAGCTGGCTATTTTATCTAATGAAAATAAAACAAAACAGAGAGCTGAGAAAAGTGAGGAAACTCAGGACTATGTTCAACAAAACAAAACAGTAGAAATCCAGAAACAGACTTAAATTAAACAGAGATAAGACATTTACCTGATAAAGAGTTCAAAATAATTGTCATAAAAATGCTCACCTAGATAAGGAGAATAGTGCATAAACAAAATGAGACATTCAAAAAAAAAGAAAAGAAAGAAAGAAAGTACCATACAGAAACCCCACAGAGCTGAACAACACAATAAGAGAACTTAAAAAAAAAAAAAGCAATAGAGGGGTTAAACCATGAACTAGATCAAGCAGAAGAAAGGACCAGCAAACTTGAAGACAAAGCAGAATTCATCTGATCAGAGAAGGAAAAACAGTGAATATCGCAAAAGGGATTTATGGGACACCATAAAGATCACCAGTATACACACTGAGGTTCCAGAAAGAAGAGACAAAGAGAAAGGGACAGAAAGATTCTTCAAAAAAGTAATAGCTGAAAACTTCTCTAACTTGTGGAAGAAAAACAGATATGCAGAAATCCTAGAGTTACAAATAAAATGAATCTAAACCACAGCACATTATAATTAAGTTGTCAAAAGTTACAGACAAGTAGAGAATCTTAAAAGCAGCAAGAAAAGACATGTTATTATAAAAGGGAAATAAGATTACCAACAGACCTTGCAGGATAAAAGATGGTGGCATGATATATTCAAAGTGCTGAAAGAAGCGAAACAGCCAAATAAGAATATTCTCCCTGTCAACACCGTACTTCACAATTAGAGGTAGCATTTTCCAGGCAAATGAAAACTGTAATAATTCACCAACACTAGACCAGCTTTACAAGAAATGTTAAGAAGACTTCTTCCAGCTTCAACAAAAGAATGCTAATTAGTAACATATAAATCTTAAAGCATATATCTCACTGGTAAAAATAAATACAGTTAAATTAAGATTAATTTGTAATGGAGTAGGTAAATCACATAAATCGAATATGGAGGCTAAAAGACAAAACTAGTAAAAATAGATATAAAGTATGACACCAAAATCATAAAACGTACAGGGGTAGAATAAAAATATAGAGTTATACTGTGTTTTGAGCATAACTTGGTATTAACTTAAAACAGACTTACAGTCCTGCCTAGTGTGGCTCAGTGGATTGAGCACCAGCCTGCGAACCAAAGGGTCGCTGGTTCAATTCCCCATCAGGGCACACACATGGGTTACAGGCCAGGTCCTCAGTAGGGAGACCCATACACTGTTTCTCTCCCTCTCGTCCCTCCCTTCCCCTCTATCTACAAATAAAATAAATAAAATCTTTTAAAAAGACAGACTTACAAATATAAGATGTTTTATATATAATTCATGATAACCATGAAGCAAAAACCCATAGTAGATACACAAAATATTAAGAGAAAGGAATCTAAACATAACACTACAGAAAATCATCAAACTGCAAAGAAAGGAACAAAGAAGAAAAAGAGAAATTACAAAACAGACAACAAATAACAAAATGGCAGAAGTCCATAGTTCTCTATCAATAATTACTTTAGATATAAGTGGACTAAATTCTCCAATCAAAAGACAGACTGGCTGAATAGATTTTTTAAAAAATAAAAAGGCAATGGCCAACTATATGCTGCCACTAAGAGACATACTTTAGCTTTAAGGACACATACAGACTGAAAATAAAAGAATATAAAAAGACATTCAATGCAAACGAAAATCAAAAGAAAGCAGGGGTATCTACACTTATCATCAGACAAAATAGATTCAAGCCAAAACTAATAAAAGAAAAAGAAGGTTATTATATAATGATAAAAGGGTCAATACAAGTTTTATTTTATAAATTTGTATTCACCCAACAAAGAATCACCTAAATATATAAAGCAAATAATAACAGACCTAAAGAAGGGGAAAGACAGCATAATAATAATTGCACGGGACTTCAATATCCCACTTTTAACAAAGAACAGATCATCTAGAAAGACTATCACGCCCTGGCCAAGTGGCTCAGTTGATTGGATCACTGTCCCATTCACCAAATGGTTGCAAGTTTGATTCCCAGTCAGCATATATACATAGGTTGTGGGTTCAAAACCCAGTCATGGTGCATACAGGAGGCAACTGATCCATGTTTCTCTCTCACATCAATGTTTTTCTCTCTTTCTTTCCCCGCCTTCCTCTCTCTCTAAAATCAATAAACATATCCTTGGGTGAGGATTCTAAAGAAAAAAATATCACTTAAATTATACATTTAGACCCAACAGACTTAACAGACATTTACAAAATATTCCATTCAATAGCAGAATTCACATTCTTCTCCAGCACACATGTGGAACATTCTCCTGAATAGATCATGCATTAGGCCACAAAACAATTCTTAATAAATTTAAGAAAGTTGAAATCATATCAAGTATTTTTAGCACAATGGTATGAAACTAAAAATTAATTATAAGAAGAAAACTGGAAAATTCACAAACATATGAATTTAAGAACATGCTTCTGAACAACGAAAGGTCAAAGAAAAAAAATCAGAAGAAAAATTTAAAACATCTTTAAACAAATGAAAATGGAAATAAAACATACCAAAACTTATGATAGGCAGCAAAAGCAGTTCTAAAGGGAAATTCATAGCAATAAACACCCACATTAAGAAAAAAGAGCTCATATAAACAACCTAGCTTTCTTTACACCTCAATTAAATTTAAAAAGAACAAAAGGGGGTTGGACTGGGATGGGAGTAAAAGACAGAAAACTGTACTTGAACAACTAAAATTAAAAAATAAATAAATAAAAATAATTTTAAAAAAATCTCAGGCACAAAAAAAATAAAAAGAAAAAGAAAAAAGAAAAAGAACAAAAAGATGCAGAACAAAACAACAAAAAGCCCAAACATCAGAGTGGAAATAAATGCAATAGAAACTAAAAAGACAATAGAAAAGCTAAGTGAAACTAAAAGCTGATTTATTGAAAAGATAAACAAAATAAGCAAACCTTTAGCTAGACTTACCAAGAAAAGGAGATGAATCAAATAAACTTATGAAAGAGACATTACAACTGATACCACACAAACATGAATGAACAATTATAAAACAAAAAAATAAGACTGCAATGAACTATTATAAAACAAAAAAATACTGTAGTGAACAATTATAAAACAAAAAATAACCTAGAAGAAATGAATGAGTTCCTAAAAACATACAACCTACCAAGACTAAATAATGAAAAACAGAAAATCTGAACAAATTGATTACTAAGGAGATTAAATCAGCAATCAAGAACCTCATAACAAAGAAAAGTCAAGGACCAGATAGTTTCACTAGTGAATTCTACCAAACATTTATAGAAGAACTAACACCAGTCCTTCTCAAACTCTTCCAAAGAAGAGACTGGACCACTTTCAAATTCATTTTATGAGGCCAGCATACCCTGATATCAAAACCAGACGAGGCTCTGGCCAGTATGGCTCAGTTGGTTGGAGCATCATCCCATAACCAAAAGACTGCAGGCTCAATTCCTGGTCAGGGCACATACTCAAGTTGAGAGACTGATCCCCGGTCCTGGGGCAAACAATCCCTGGTCTGGGTGCATATGGGAGGCAACCAATCAACGCTTCTCTCTCACATCGATGTTTCTCTCTCTCCCTTCTTTTCTCTCTTCCTCTCTCTTTAAAAGCAATTTTTTAAAACAATGTCTTCAGATGAGGATTTAAAAAACACACACACAAAGCCACTATAGGAAAAGAAAACTACAAGCCAATATCCTTGATGAACATCAACAATACACTAAAAGAATTACACACCATGATCAAGTGGAATTTACTGAAGGAATGCAAAGTTGGTTCAATATATGTAAATCGATTTTATACACCACACACAAATGAAGGATAAAAGTCATATAATCTCAACAAATGCAGAAACCATTTGACAAAATTCAACATACATTCATGGTAACAAAAAATCCTCTCAACAAAGTGGGTATAAAGGGAATGTACCCCAACATAATAAAGGCCACATATAACAAGCCCAGAGTTAATATCATAATCAACAGGTCTAAAATCAAGAACAACCAAGACAAGGTTGTTCTTCAACCCCAGCCATGGCACATGCAGGAGGCAACCAATCCATGTTTCTTTCTCACATCAATGTTTCTCTCTCTCCCTTTCTGTCTCTCTCCCGGCCCTCCCCTCCCTCTCTCCTCACCCTTCCTCTCTCTAGCACCATACGTAGTTACTACAATATTATTGACTGTACTCCATATACTCCCTAAAAGATTTTAACATAAGACAAGAAACCATAAAACTCCACCCTCACCACTTTTATTCAACACAGCACTAGAAGTCCTAGCCAGAGCAAATAGGAAAGAAAGAAATAAAAGGTATCCAAATTTTTTAAAAAGTAAAATTGTCACTATTGCAGATGGCATATTATATACAGAAAATCCTAAAGACTCCACCAAAAATCTTAGAACTAATCAACAAATTCATTAAAGTGACCTGATACAAAAATCAGTTGTGTTTATGTCACTAAAAACAAAATATAACAGAAATTAAGAAAACAATCTTATTTACAGTCAAATCAAAAGGATTAAAATAGCTATGAATAAATTTAACAATGGAGGTGAAAGATCTGTACACTATAAGACACTGGTGAAAGAAAATGAAGACAGAAATAAATAGAAAGCACAAATAAATCCATGCTGGTGAATTGGAAGAATATTGATTAAATGTCCATACTACCCAAAACAATCTACAAATTCAACAGAATCTCTGTCAAAATTCCACTGGCATTTTTCAAAGAACTAGAACAAACAATCTTAAAAGTTGTATGGAACCACAGAAGACCCTAAATAGCCAAAGCACTAGATATAGGGGAAAAAAAACTGAAGACATCTCACTTCCTGATTTCAAATTGTGGTGGTAGAATAAAAACATGCACACAGATTAATGGAACAGAATAAAGAGCTCAGAAATAAACCCATGCATATATGGTCAATTAATTTATGACAAAGGAGCCAAGAATATACAAAGAGGAAAAGATAGTCTCTTTAATAAATTGTGCTGAAAAAACTGAACAGCCATAGGCAATATAATGGAACTGGACCCCACCTTATGACACAGACAGAAATCAACTCAAAATGAATTAAAGATCTGAACATAAGATAAGAAACCATAAAACTCCCAGAAAAAAACAAAGGAGGTAAGCTCCTTGTCTTGACAGTGATTTTCTGGACTTAAGTATACCAAAAGTAAAATCTACAGAATGGGTGAAAATATTTTTACTTTATATTATTTTTCAATTACTGTTTACATTCAGTAGTATTTTGTTTTAGTTTCAGGTGGACAACATAGTGGCTAGACAACCATACAGTTTAGCAAGTCCTGATATTTCAGGTACCCATCTGGCACCATGCATAGTTATTACAATATTATTAACTATACTCCCTATGCTATTATATACCCATGACTGTTTTGTAACTACCAATTTGTACTTCTTAATCCCTTCAGCTTTTTTGCCCAGCCTTCCAACCTCCCTCCTATTTGACAACCATCAGTCCTTTTTCTGTATCTATGAGTGTGTTTCTATTTTGCTTGTTTATTTAGTTATTTAAATTCAACCTGTAGGTGAAATGATATAGTATTTGTTGTTCTCTATGTGACTTATTTCAATTAGCATAATGCCCCCTAGATCCAAATGATGTGGTTTCATCCTTTTATACGGCTGGGTAATAGTCCCTTGATGTACCACAGCATTTTTAGCCACCTGTCTATTGATGGACACTTGGGTTGCTCCCAGAACTTAGCTACTGTAAATAATGCTGCAGTGCACATAGGGGTGCATATATTCTTTAGAATTAGTGTTTCGGGGATCTTCAAAAATATATCCAGAAGGGGAATCACTGTGTCACAAGGCAGTTCCAGTTTTAATTTTTTGAGAAAGCCTCCATACTGTTTTCAACAGTGGCTGCCCCAATCTTCATTCCAACCAACAGTGCACGAGGTTCCCTATTCTCCACATACCTGACCAACACTTGTTTGCTGATTTATTGATGATAGCCATTCTGAAAGGTGTGAAGTGATATCTCATTGTTGTTTTAATTTGCATTTCTCCAATGAGTAATAATACTGAGAATCTTTTCATATGTTAGTTGGCTATCTGTATGTCCTTTCTTTTTTTAATAAGAACCATTTCTTTTAAAGATTTTATTTATTTATTTTTTTAGAGAGAAGGAAAGGCAGTGAGAAATAGAGGAAAAGAAACATCAGTGGGTGGTTACCTCTCATGCATCCCCTTTCGGGGGGCCTAGCCCACAACCCAGGCATATGCCCTGACTGGTAAATGAACCAGTAACCCTTTGGTTCACTAGCCAGCACTCAATCCACTGAGCCACACCAGCCAGGGCTATGCATCCTCTTTAGAGAAGTGTCTACTCAAGTCCTCTGCCCATTTATTTATTTATTATTTATTTAATTTTTAGAGAGAGGAGAAGGGAAAGAGAAAGAGAGAAACATCAGTGTGTGGTTGCCTCTCGTGGACCTCCAACTGGGAATCTGGCCCCCAACCCAAGCATGTGCCCTAGACTGGGAATCGAACCTGCGACTCCTTGGTTTGTAGACCGGCGGCTCAATCCACTGCGCCTGCGCCACACCAGCCAGGGCTCCACTTTTTAATTAGACTGCTTTTTTGGTGTTGAGTTGGAAGAAGATATTTTTAAATCATATATTTGGTAAGGGGTTAATATCCAAAATATACAAAGAACTCATACAACTCAACAGAAAAAAATTCCATTTTTAAATTGTCTATGGACATTTTCCCATAGAATACATACAATAGCTAACAGGTACATAAAAGGGGCTCAACATCAGTGGTCATCAGGGAAAAATAAATCAAAACTACAATGAGATATTACCTCACACCTGTCATCAAAAAGACAAATGATAAATGTTGGTCAGGATATGGTAAAAAGGGAATACTTGTATGCTATTGGTGGCATTGTAAATTAATGCAACCACTATGGAAAACAGTATGGAGATAACTCAAAAAATTTTAAATATAAGTACCATATGATCTAATAATCCCACTTCCAGGTTGATATTCAAAGAAAATAAAACAGGATCTCAAAGAGATATCTACACTTCCACATCCATTGCAGGATTATTCACAATAGCCAAGATATGGCAAGAATTTGTGTCCAACAGATGAATGCATAGAGATGTGATCAGGAGAGAGAATGGCATATTATTCAGCCACAAGAAAGATGAAAATTCTGCCATTTGCAACAGCATGGATGGACCTTGAGGGCATTATACTAAGAGAAACAAGTCAGAGAGAAAAAGACAAATAGTACATGGTATCACACATGTGGAATCTAAAAAAAAAAATTAAAAAGTCAAACTTATAGAAAAAAGAAAGTAGAAAAGTGATGGAGGAAATTTTAAAAAGGCACAAAGTTTCTCAGCCTAAGAAGAATAAAATCTCAGGCTCTAATGTAAAACAATTACTATAGTTGATAGCACTATGTTACATATTTAACATTTGCTAACGGAGAAAGGTCTTAAATGTTCTCATAAAAGATAAATAGGTGAGTTGATAGATATGTCAATTAACTAGATGGTGAAAATTCTTTCACAATGCATTCATATATGAAGTCACTATGTGTTGGGAACCGCCCTACCTGGTTTCAGAAGCTCTAACCCCCCATGGCTAAGGCTGAGTGAGTGACCTTTGGACCATAAGCCACTAAAGAGACAGAGCTTATCTCCCTGGCAGGAGTGCCACTTCTGCTCCATTTTCCATAACTGGCTTCCAATGCTTGATCAGTTAGCCAATGACAGGTAAGATTCAACCAAGGGGGAACAACCTAAGACAGGCATGATCACGTGGAGGCCCCAGGGAAGGACTTGGGGGGCTATGGAGAAAGGGGGTGATGGACCCTC
>PVKM010019263.1:0-24350 GCA_004027735.1 Carollia perspicillata | reverse complement strand
GTTTATACATAAAAGGAAACCATCAACAAAATGAAAAGGTAGCCTACTGAATGAGGAAAAATGTTTATAAATCATATGTCTGATAAGGGGTGAATATCCAATATATATAAAGGACTCGTATATAACTCAGCAGCAATAAAATTAAATAAATAATAATCTGATAAAAAAATGGGCAGAAAATCTAAACAGACATTTGCCCAAAGAAGACACAAAGATTGCCAGTTATATGAAAAGGTTTTCAGCATCAATCATCAGGAAAATGCAAATCAAAACCTCACACGTGTTAGAATGGCTAGCATCAAAAAGACAAGACAAAATAATTCTTTGCAAGGATGTGTAGTAAAGGGAACCCTTGTACACTATTGGTGGGTATGTAAATTGGTGCAGCCACTATGGAAAACTCGAGGTTCTTCAAAAATCAAAACTACAAATACCATATGATCCAGCAGTTCCACTTCAGGGTATTTATCTGAAGAAAATGAAAACAGTACTATAAAGATAATACAGCATATTTACAATAGCCAGAATATAGAAATTACCAAAGTGTCCATCAGTGAATGAATGAATAAAGAAAATATGGTACGTGTAACAGTAGAATGTTATATAACCATTAAAAAAATGAATCTTGCCACTTGTGACAACATGGATGGACTGTGGAGACATTATGCTAAATGAAAATAAGTCAGACAGAGAAATACAAATACCATATGATCTTACTTATATATGGAATCTAAAAACAAACAAACCAATAAAATAACAAGCTCAAAGATGCAGAGAACAGTCTGGTGGTTTGCCTGGGATAGGGGAAGGGAAGGTGTGATATGGGTGAAGAGGGTCAAAAGGTACAAACTACCAGTTATAAAGTACATAAGACATGGGGATGTAATGTACAGCATGGTGGCTACAGTTAATAATACTGTACTGGATATTTGAAAATTACTAAGAGAGTAAACCTTAAAAGTTCTCAACACAAGAAAGAACATTTGTAATGCATGTTAACTAGACTTCTTACTATAGTCATCATGTAAAAATAGATACAAGTATTCAATCATTATACTATATACCTAAAACTAATATATGTTAATTATGCCTCAGTAAATCTTTTTTAAAAACTAAAAGCTGAGGAGAACGTAACATATTAGATATCTCAAAACTCAAAAAAAAAAAAAGTCACTGTGAACACAAAATTGGCAAATAGTGAGCCATGGTTCCTAGGGGAAATGCAGGGTTAAGGTTCTATGTACCTTTCCATCAACTAGACAATACATAACCTTGTTTTATATGTGTTTCTGTTAAATACATAGATTGTTGATCCATTAACATTGTACTTATGGCCAATAGTGCTGTAACTCACACCTGAAGGAAACTTAGCTAACACATAATTTTTCTATAAGGCACACCTCAACCCTCTTGCTTTTAGGTAGACAACATTTCACAACTAAGCTTGGGGTCATTTCAAACACCAAGATCACCAAAAGAAAGCACAAAAATATAAAAAATTTCTCACTAAATAGATCACAAAAAGGACACCTGTTTACTAAATGGGAAGGCAGGTTGTCCCCTGGTTCAACCTCAGCTGGGGATATGCACAAGCAACAACTCAAATCTTCTGCCACTATGTGTGTGTCCAGCAATGACCACAAAAGCAATGTAAGTATTGGTTTTGGAGTCACAAATAAATTTGAGTGAGTAGGCAAATTAGTAAAATGGAATTCACAAATAATGAGGATCCATTATAGAAAGTGTTAAGTTCATGCATGTAGTATCATTATGTGACAAACTACACTTAATGTGCTATGTCAACAATAATGTCAGCAAGCTGAACTGAAAGGGTGCCAGACACCAGAAGGGATGACTTCTGACCTCACAGTAATGCAAAGGTGGCATTTCACTAAAATCTGTCATTTGATGTGGGCTGTCACTGACCTGGGCCATGTACTTTGTTGTATAATGTCAAAATACATTTCAATGGTTTTTCATACAAAGCATTTCTACTAGACATGTTTATGTTTATGCTCTATTTCATGGGCTAAAAGAAGGGAATTTCTCAAAAAAGGGGTACATTTTATCAAACAAGTTACTATTACTATTCTTTCAATATATTAAGCATTTTTTGTTGTTGAAACAAGTTTTAGTATTGCTATCAATGGCCAAGGCTTTTTATTATCAAAAATTTTAAGAGTTAATGTTTAGGATTCCAAGATGGCAGAGGAGTAAGTAGAAGCTACACTAACCTCTTCCCAAGACCAGTCTGGAATTACAACTAAATTGTAGAGAAGTCATTCAGAATAACCAAGGAAACAAAAGCTGAAGAGAAGCCTTATAACCATTGACAGACAAAAGAAACCACTTCACCACAATGTGACTGGTATGGAGTGTGGAGGGGATGGGAGAGGGCTTGGTGGGCTCCCATGATGGGCAGCTGAAGTGCAAGAGGGAAATTCAGTGGCTGTAGGTTTCCTCTTGAGAAGTGTGGAGTCTAAACCATAAGCTGAGCTCCCTAGCCTACAGCACCGGAGCCAGGAAAGGAATCCAGATGAGATCCAGCTGTGAAAACCTGTAGAGTTTCTGTCTGCCAGGGATAGACGGCTGGAAACACAGAAAGCCTTTCAAAAAGCCAACAAAGCAGGAGTGGGGGGCAGAGTGGACTACAGACGCTAAAGGAAACCCAGGAGTAGGTGGCTTTGGGGGTCTGAGGGAGCAGCCACCAGAATCCCTGTGCTGAGTCACTCCCCATACTGCAGAAGCCATCTTACTCAAGCAGCGCAGTCCCATTCAAGGGGCATCAGCTGCCTTGGGGAAGAAATAGTTCCATCCATGGAAATTACTCTGCCCCAACCTGAAGTGCTTAAGCCTGACTGCTCATTACAGATTGACCAGATTAACAACGGAAAGAGACAGCCAGAGACTGTGTATCACTGCTGGTCTAGAACAGTTGCCTAGGGCCAGACTAGGACACCATCTGACATCACCAGGGGTGGATCCAGAAAGAAAAAACAGTGAGATGAATTCTACCGAGATCTTCTCCATGATTTGAATTATTTTCTCTCCTGCATAGATAGCTTTTTAACATTATTTCTCATCCTTAAAAGTTTGTGCATATTAAGACACTAGTTTTTATATTATACTCTATTTCAGATCTCATATTTCCTCCATTCTCTTACTACATTTTACCTTCATCTTTCCTCTTATTTTCATTTTAAATTTTATTTTCTCTCTCACTATGACTTGTTTCCATTCCACACCCTTACTCTCCCCACAAGCCACTTAAAACGATTTTTCTTGTCATCAGTCATCTCACCTTCTTTTTCCTATTCTTAAAATACCCTTATTCTTTCTCCACCTGTCAATCTTTGCTTATTAGTTGTGGATATGGTGGGTATTGTTGCATTTCTCCATTTAATCTCTAGATCTTCATTATTTTTATATTTCAAATCTCAAATTTTACTACTCCACTCTCATATTCCATTTTGCCTTTCTTTTGCCCTTTCTTGTTTTCATTTTAAATTTTAATTTTTCCCTATTGTACCCTGGTTTTCATTCCTCACTCTTTGTATTGCTTCTCTATCGTCTCAAAATCACTTCTTTCCTCTAGACATCTCTTAAGCTTTTCTTTCTTCATTTTTTCCCTCTTATTCCCCTCCCATGTATAGTAATATTTGCTCATTGTTGCTGATAGCACTGTGGTGAGTCTTTTGATCCAATTTGGTTCCTATTACTTTTCTCCTCTACTGTTCTTATTTTTATCTTTGATTTATTTCTTTAAATTTCTGTTTAAATCTAATACTATACGCTTCCCCTTTCTTTTCCATTGTGCCTTCTTTCCTCCCTTTTTTATTTACGATATAAATTTTTCTTTCTCTTTGCCTTCTCCCTATTTCCTATTCTTATTATTGCTCCTCCCTATACCCTTTCAAAATCATTTTTCTTTCAGTTAGTCATCTAATATTCATTTTTCCTTTCTTATAATAATCCTCATCTCTTTATACCTTTATTAACACTGGTTCATTTGTTGTTGATCATGGGATTATGGGTAGGGATTAATATTGCAGGTGTGAGTTTGTTTCCTGGGCTGTTTGGTTTGTTCTGGCAGCACCTATACAACAGCATCGGAGACGTGGTGGGCACAGTGAGTCTCAGTGAGCCACCTGGAAGGAAGGGCCCAACAAAGAACAACCCAACAACAACCAAAACCCACAACCAGAGAGCCCATATTAACAACATAAAGGACATCCCGAGAGTCAGGTTCAGGAGATCAAGGAGACTGCACCACTGAATCCCACAGGTCTCTTACCACAAAGGCAGAGAGTCAAAGCAGATCAATCTCAGGAGCAAAATCAAATAAGAGTCACCTAAAATGGGAAGAAAGAGAAACAAACCCCAATCAAAAGGAAAGAAGGAATCTCCATAAAGAGTGCTAAAAGAAACTGAGGCAAGCAAACTATCAGACATTGAGTTCAAAACAATGATTACAAGGATGCTCATTGAGTTCAGTGAGAACTACAAAGAACTCCAGGGAAGCTACAAGGAACTTACTGCAAACTACACTAGCATGAAAAATGACATAGAAACTAACAATAATAGCCAGGAGGAAATGAAGAATACAATTTCTGAAATGAAGACCATGGTAGAAGGAATTAATTAAAAGAAGGCTAGATAAAGCAGAGGATCGAAACAACGAGCTGGAGGGCAAGGTAGAAAAAATTATTACAGAGAGCACGAAAATGAGAAAACTCTCAAAAAAACAAGGATAGTTTAAGGGAACTTCAGGAAAAACATGAAATGTAATAATATTCATATCACAGGGATGCCAGAAGAGGACGAGGAGCAGCAAGGGATAGAAAACCTGTTAGAAAAAGTTCTGACGGAAAACTTCCCTAACTGAATGACAAAAAAGGTCACACAAGGCCAGGAAGCACAGAGGGACCCAATCAAGACAAACCCAAAGAGGCCCACTCTGAGACACATCATAATTAAAATGGCTAAATTTAAAGACGAAGAGAGAATCTTAAAGGGAGCAAGGGAGAAACAGCTAGTAATATATAAGAGAGTTCCCATAAGGCTATCAGCTGATTACTCAACAGAAACACAACACACCAGAAGAGAGTGGCAAGAAATATTCAAAGTAATGAAAAGCAAATGCAGGAAACCAAGACTACTCTACCCAGCAAGGCTCTCATTGAAAATGGAAGGCAAAATAGGGAGTTTCCCAGACAAAAAAAAAAAGGCTAAAAGAACGTATCTCCACCAAACTAGCATTGCAAGAGATGCTAAAGGGACTGCTTTAAGAAGATGAAGAACAGACAGAGGAACACAGACACAAAGGGAAGAAATATCAATGAACAAGTACCTATCAATAATAACTTTAATGTAAATGGATTAAATGCTCCAATCTAAAGAAATAGGGTAGCTGAAGAGATACGAAAACATAACCCACATATATGCTGCCTACAAGAGACCCACCTCCGAACAAAAGATCTACACAGACTGAAAGTGAAGGCACAGAAAAAATAATCCAAGCAAACCAACAGGGAAAAAAAAGCAGAGTTATAAATACTTATACTATACAAAATAGATTTCAAAACAAAGACCATAAAAAGAGACAAAGGACACTTCAAGATACTCAAGAGAAGAATCCATCAAAAAGATATAACCCTTGTAACATATATACACCCAACACAGGAGCACTCAAATATATAAGGAAAATCTTGGAGGACTTCAAGAAAGGTAACAACAGCAACACACTCATCATAGGGGATTTTAATACCCCATTGTCAACAACGGTTATAGACCTTCTACGCAAAGAATCAACAACGATATTGCGGCACAGAACAACACTCTAGATCAAATGGACTTAACTGATATATACAAAGCCTTTCACACCAAAGAAACAAAATATACATTACTGTCAAATGGACATGTACCATTTTCAAAGATAAAGCACACGATAGGACACAAAACAACAAATTCAAGAAAACTGAAGTCACATCAAGCATCTTCCTGTATCATAAAGGCTTGAAACTAGAAACCAATCTCAAGGGAAAAACCTCAAAAACATTCAAATATATGAAGATTGAATAACATGCTGAATAAATAAATTGAATGAGTTAACAAGGGAGATCAAGGAATAAATTTAAAAGCTTCTGGAAACAAATGAAAATGAACACACAAAAGCCCAAAACCTGTGGGACATGGCAAAGGCAGTCCTGAGAGGGAAGTTCACAGAAATACAGTCCTACCTGAAAAAGAAAGAAAAACTTCAAATAAACAACCTAACGCAACATCTACAAGAACTAGAGGAACAACAAAGCCCAAAGCAAATAGAAGGAAGAAAATAATCAAGATCAGAGCAGAATTAAATGACACAGAGACTAAAAGAACAACTCAAAGGATCTATAAATACTTGAGCTGGTTCTTTGAAAATGTAAACAAAATCAACAAGCCTTTAACCAGACACATCAAGAAAAAAAGGGAGAGGACCCAAATAAATAAAATCAGAAATGAAGAGAAAAAATTAGAACCGATACCACAGAAATACAAAGGATTGTTAAGAAATTACTATGAACTACATGACAATAAATTTGATAACCTGGGTGAAATGGACAAATTTCTAGAAATGTATAGTCTTCCAAAACAGAATCAAGAAGTTGAAAGCCTGAATAGACCGATAACAACTGGTAAAACTGAAGTAGCAATCAAAAAACTCTCGGCACACAAAAGCCCTGGACCGGATGGCTTCAGAGAATTTTACCAAACATGTAGGGAAGAGCTAACTTCTATCCTTCTCAAACTATTCCAAAAATTTCAAGAAGAGGGAATAATCCAAACTCTTTTCATGAGGTTAGTATTACCCTAATTCCAAAACCAGGTAAAGACACAACAAAGAAACAAAACTATAGGCCAATATCTCTGATGTACATAGATGCTAAAATCCTCAACAAAATATTGGCAAACCAGATCCAGCAACACACTGAAAAGATCATAAACCATGATCATGGGTGATGTAAGGATAGTATAGTATTTGCAAATCAACAAACATAATATACTACATAAACAAAGTGAAAGACAAAAATCATGATCGTATCAATAGATGCTGAAAAAGTCTTTCATAAAGTACAGCACCTCTTTATGGTAAAAACCCTCAGCAAAGGGGGAATAAAGGGAACATACCTCTTAATAATAAAGGCCATATATAAGAAACCTACAGCCGACATCATACTCAGCAGGCAACAACTAAGTTTTTCCCTTAAGTCAGGAACAAGACAAGGGTATCTGCTTTCACCACTTTTATTCAACATAAAATTGAAAGTTCTGCCACAGTGATCAGATGAGGAAAAGAAATAAAAGGCATCCAAATTGGAAAGGAGGAAGTAAAACTGTCATTATTTGCAGATAACATGATAGTGTACACAGAAAATCCTACAGTCTCCAACAAAAAATTGTTCAACCTAATAAGTGAATTTGGCAAAACAGCAGGATACAGAGTCAAAATTCTGAAATCAAAAGCATTTTTGTATACCAACAATGAAATGTCAGAATCAGAAATTAGGAAAAAAATTCTGTTTACTATAGCAACAAGAAATAATGTACCTAGAAATAAAATTCACTAATGAGGTAAAAGACCAGTACTTGGAAAACTACAGAAATCTGAAGAAGTTAAGGTAGATACAAATAAATGGAAGCATATACCATATTCATGGACTGGAAGAATTAACATCATTAAAAAGTCTATACTATCCAAAGCAATCTACAGATCAAAGCAATGTCTATTAAAAACCAATGACATAGTTCATACATTTAAAACAAATGTTTCAAAAATTTATATGGAACCAAAAATGACCCAGAGTAGCCTCAGCAATCTTGAGAAAGAATAACAATGTAGGAAGGATCCTAATACCTGATATCAAACTATATTACAAGGCTACTGTAATCAACAAGTCTGGTACTGGCATAAGAAGAGATACATAAAACAATGGAACAGAATAGAGAGCCGAGAAATAAACCCATGTCTCTATGGTCAATTAATATTTGACAAAGCAGGGCAGGAGCATAAATGGAATAAAAATAGCCTCTTCAATAAATGGTGTTGGTAGAACCAGAATGATGATACGTGCAAAAAAAATGAAACTAGACCACGAACTTACAACATATACCAGAATAAACTCAAAATGGATAACGGACTTAAACATAAACCATATGTTTTATGAGAATTTTATGTGACACCATAAAATTCCTAGAGGAAAACATAGGAAGTAAAATTTCAGATATCTCACGCAGCAACGTTTTTACCAATATATCCTCTAGGCAAGGGAAATAAAGGGAAGACTAAACAAATGGGACTACATCTAATTTAGAAGCTTCTGAACAGCTAAAGAAATCATGAAATTAAAAAGGGAACCAACTGTATGGGAAAACATATTTGCCAGCAATACTTGACACGAGAGTTTAATCTCCTTTTAAAATACATAAAGAACTCATATGGCTCAACACCAGGAAGACTAACAACCCAATTAAGAAATGGGCAAAGGACCTGAACAGACACTTCTCCAAGGACATACAAAGAGCCCATAGGCATATAAAAGGATACTCAATATCCCTAGCCATCAGAGAGATGCAAATTAAAACCACAATGAGATACCACCTCACACCTATCAGAATGGCCACCATAAACAAATCAACAAACAACAAGTGCTGACAAGGATATGAAGAAAAGGGACCCTAGTGCACTGTTGGTGGGAATGCAGACTGTTGCAGTCACTGTGGAAAACAGTATGGAATTTCCTCATAAAACTAAACATAGAACTGCATAGAATCCCAGGGATTCCACTGCTGGGATTACACTCTAAAAATCCTGAAAAACCAATTCAAAAGAACCTATGCACCCCTATGTTCATATCAGAATTATTTACAATAGCCAAGTGCTAGAAACAGCCTAAGTGTCCATTAGTAAATGAGTGGATTAAAAAAATGTGGTACATTACACGATGCAGAAAGAAAAGGGGAAAAGATGTAGAATGATCTAATCAATGAACAGATGCAAATAACCCATGGACATGAACAACAGGGTGGGGACTGACTGTGGTTGGGGGGACAGGGGAGAGCAAGGGGGAAAATAGGGCAACTGTAATAGAACAATAAAGAAGTTAATATTTAATTTTTAAATATATTTTATTGATTATGCTACTACAGTTTTCCCATTTTTTTCTCCCCTTTATTCTCCGCCCTGTACCTACCCTCCCACCATCATTGCCCCGCTTTAGTTCATATCCATGGGTCATACATAGTTCTCTGGCTTCTCCACCTACCATTTGTTTCTTATTCCCTGTACCTTTTCCTCCATTCTATCCCCTTCCCTCCCTGCTGATAACTGTCCATGTGATCTCTATTTCTGTGAATCTGTTCCTGTTCTAGTTGTTTGCTTAGATCTTTTGGTTGTTTTTTTAGGTTCAGTTGGTGATAGTTGTCAGTTTGTTGTCATTTTATTGTATTTTTTATCTTTTTCTTAGATAAGCCTTTTTAACATTTCATATAATCAGGGCTTGGTGGTGATGTACTTCTTTAACTTGACCTTACCTGAGAAGCACTTTATCTGCCCTTCCACTCTAAATGATAGCTTTGCCGGATAGAGTAATCTTGGATAGAAGGTCCTTGCCTTTCATGCCTTTGAATACTTCTTTTCAGCCCCTTCTTGCCTGTAAGGTATCTTTGGAGAAATCAGTTGATAGTCTTAAGGGAACTCCTTTGTAGGTAACTCTCCTTTTCTCTTGCTTTCAAGACTCTCCCTTCTCTTTAATCTGGATGATGTAATTATGATGTGCCTTGCTGTGTGCTTCCTTGGGTCCAACTTCTTTGGGACTCTCTGAGCTTCCTGTACTTCTAGAAGTCTATTTCCTTGGCCAGATTAGGGAAGTTCTCTTTCATTATGTTTTCAAATAAGTTTTCAATTTCTTGCTCTTCCTATTCTCCTTCTGGCACCCCTATGATTTGGATGTTGAAACGTTTAAAGTTGTCCTGGAGGTTTCAAAGCCTCTCCTCATTTTTTTGAATTCTTGTTTCTTCATTCTGTTCTGATTGAAAGTTTATTTCTTCCTTCTGACCCAAACCATTGATTTGAGTCCTGGTTTCCTTCCCTTCTCTGTTAGTTCCCTGTACATTTTCCTTTACTTCACTCTTCATAGCCTCCACTTCTACCTCTATTTTGCAAACATACTCAACCATTTCTGCGAGCATCCTGATTAGCAGTGTTTTGAACTCTGCATCCGATAGGTTGGCTATCTCTTCATTGCTTTGTTTCATTTTTTTCTGGAGCTTTGATCTGTTCTTTGATTTGGGCTACATTTTTTGGTCTCAACACACCTGGTACATTGTAAGGGGTGAAGCCTTAAGTATTTGCCTTGCACGGGGCAACTCATGTTGCTGTATTGTGGTGCTGTATGTAGGGGAGGGGTTCGAGAAGGAACAATGCCACTTGCTTAGCTCTTGGCCAGCTTTCAGTCATTTCCCCTGCTACCCATAAGCAAACTGGGCCCTTCTGGGGAAGATTCCAAGGTGGGTGGGTTTGTATATTCTAGGACTCTGTGGGTCTCTCCAATTAAGTCTCCTGTGAGGCAGGAAGTTTCTCCTGCCGCCTCAGCCCCCACAGGTTTCTTCAGTCACAGGTTTTGAGGCTTTACTTCCCCATGATGGGACCCTGGGTTGCGTGGTCTGTCTTTCACTCCCCAGCTGTTCCTCCCGGTTTGTCCTCCAGCCGCTGCCTGGCCATGAGTCCTCTCCACCCAGGCTGCCTGCCTCCGCCCCTCCTACCAGTCTGGAGGAATGTTTCCTTAACTCCTTGCTTATCGGATTTCCATACAGTTTGATTTTGTCAGTTCTGGTTATTTTTTGTTTTGAAATTAGTTGTTGTCCTTATTTTGGTTGTGCAAGGAGGCAAAGTGTATCTACCTACAACTCCATTTGGGCCAGAAGTTCTAATATTTAATTTATTAAAGAAACAAATTAAAAACCTAGGTCAGTTTAAGGTAAGTTCAGCTTACAAGCCATATTATTCTACTCACAAATCTGGAAAATTTCAACAATGTTTCTTAGGAGCTACTGAAGTTATTATCAATATTTAACCCTTTGCCTATAATATATATTAGGCTATGCAGACTTCCAGGTTCTAACATCTCAATAACATCTTTAGAGTAATCATGTTTATGAACATGGATGGCACCTCTAGAGATGTGTTTGTATTTATAGAAATGATAAAATATTAAATCATTCCTTTATATAAAAACACAAATTAAAGCATGACTCTAGGTAAATAACATCAGCTATATTTGTCATTCCTACAGAAATGTTTAATCCACCTTCATAAATATAAAATATTATGCCATCTATTTATCAGATACATTTTATTAGTACAAACTTAGTATTTGAATTCTCTTGGTGTATGAAAACTCAAAAATTTTATTTGCTTTGTGCTGTAATGAATTACATTGAAATTTAAAAACTATATTTAAAAGTTTTATTATTACAAAGCAAACATGTAACCTGTAAAAAAATAAAAATAGAAATAAAAGGAAGAGTACACCCATAATTCCATAACACAGTGAGAAACCACTATCGCTGCTATCTCCTTCCACGGAGCTCAGAGTCTACGCACGGTATGTGTATCTCCCTTTTCCTGCCCAATACATTGTGAGTGCCTTCCATGTCAACATTATGCAAATGCATTTATTTATTTTTCTCATTTATCTACTCAGTATCTACTGAACACCTTATGCCTCCCGGCACTGTGTACCTGATGGAATAGTGATTTTTTTATATACATACAGCATATGCATTTAACCAATACTTTATTATGGAACATTTGTACCATAAACAAGGAAAGAGAAATAATCTTCCTAGCTAAACATTCAAGTAGTTCGGGAAATTGCTTGCCTTGTAAACTGGTTCCTGATGAATTTTAATAAGCTTTTCATTGTTTTCTTCTTCAGTGTCACATTTTAAAATTCCTTCCAAACCTGAACTATGCGATTGCTTACCTATACTAAGTGCTTTTATGATTCATTTACTGTAAGTCTAATCTTTAACTGATGTGGCAAGTATGTTAACCTGTAGTGTGAGGTAAGGATCAGGCTTGCAATTTTTTTAACTAAATGGTACGCCAGTTGCTTCAACAAAAATGATTGAGGAATCCCTCTTTTCCCAACTAATTTGAAACATTATCTTTATTGTAAAATATATTCTTATATATTAATGGTCAAGCTTCTGGACTTTGTATTTTGTTCCACTGATCTTTCAGTTTATTCCCAATTCAAAGCCACATTCATTTTTTTCCTGGTAGCTTTGTACTGTTTAATTATATCTTATTAGTTAAGGCTTTCTTTCTTACTCTTCCTTTTCAGTATGTAACTGAATATTATTTTATGATCTTTCAGATCATTTTAATAAGTTAGCCAAGATTCCAACAGCAAATGTATTCACAATTGTGTGCAACTTACAGATAAATTGGGTAAAATTTTTAGCCTTCACTGAAATACTTTTTGTCCCTCAGCAAAGTGTCATAGTTTCCTCCATGTTTCAACAGTTTTTCTTGATGTTTTGCACATTTCTAAAGTTTTTCACTTTTATCTCACTAAAGAATTCTTGTAACATTATTATTTGTGTGTATACTGGGCCATTCCTATGAAGCTGCTTTTTAATTTGTTGTAATTGTGGTAAAATACACAAAACATAAAATTTACCATCTTAACCATGTGTAAATGTACAGTTCTGTGCCATTAAGTACATTTACAATGCCGTACAACCATCACCACCATCCACTCACAGAATTCTTTTCATCTTCAAAATTGAAACTGTACACCCACTAAACACTAGCTCCCCATTCCTCCACGTCCCCCAGTCCCTGGGAACCACTGTTCTACTGTTGTCTCTCTGAATTTGACTGCTGCAGGTACCTCACATAAGTGGGATCATATAGTATTTGTACTTTTATGACTTGCTTATGTCACTTACAAAGTTTTGAAGGTTCAGCCATGTTGTAGCATGTGTCAGAATCCCTGCTCTTGTTAAAGCTGAATAATATTCTATTGTGTGTGTGTGTGTGTGTGTGTGTGTGTGCACGCACCACATTCTGTTTATCTATTCATCTGTCGATGGACACTCAAATTGTTTCTTTTTTGGCTCCTGTGAATAATGCTGCTATGAGCATGGGTATACAACTACTTTATAATTTAAATATTTTATACATTATGGGCTCATACTGTATTTTAGATAGTTAAAGTATACATCATTTCCCAGGGTTTCCCAGGGTATAGATATACATGAGGTCACAATGATGACAATAATCCGTATTTTACTAACTGTTTCTGTCACTTAGTCACAAAGGACCCCAGTCCTCCTCTTCCACCTAAGTATTTCCCAGGGAATGTCTGAAGTAGTATGCCACTGTTTGCCTTGATGGGAAAGTCAAGCGCACGCAGCTTCCTCTGTTCAATCCAGCCCTTCAATTATGCCACATATACTAGGGCCCTTAAGGTGAGAATGCAGTAGGTGGCGTGGGGAAAAGTGGTGGCAAGAATATGGGGACAACTGTACTTGAACAACAATAAAAAAATAAAATACAAAAAAATTTTTTTTAGGTAAAAATGCTGTAGAGTGACTTTTTTCCCTATTCCATACAAAGGAGAATGAAGGAGCTGATCCAACAAGGGCTTCTCCTGTAAGAAGAGGAAAGGAAAGACCATGAACACTCAAATGGTAAATATTGAGAATTGTGACATGTTCGGATGATGACAAAGTAAGAAGTGTTACCAGGGGAAAGTTGAATCTCCTTCAACATTCTTCCCTTCTTACATGGAAGGTTAACTAGATTCATGATAAAATCTCCTTCCTATTCCCCACCTACAAAAAGGTATGCAAGCAAACAGCTGGTTTCTGACCTGCCAAAGGCACAACAGGCATAGGGATTTTTTCACTGGGACCAGAGATTTCACTGGTATCTCACTTGCTTGCATACTTATACGTAGAGAAGCACCTCCTGGAAAAAGTGCCATTCACCTTAAGACTCTGGAACATATTGCTAACAATTACAAGCATTACTATATCAGCCACTGAGTTAAGGATTTGATCTCTTTAATCCTCACAAGGGCCTTAAGACTCCTGGCTACTACAAGGAAACTAGTACTTAGATTCCGTGATTAAACCATTAAGAGCGGGAACTGGGACTCAAGAGTTACTCTTTCATGTTAGTTTGTCATTTGTGTATTTTTGAAATTCCAAACCACATGGTTTTATTTCTTTGAGAAACTTTCTTTTTCACATCCTAAGTAAAATATTCTTTGTATTTTACTGAAGTTAAAACTATATAGCTTCTTTTGGTAGCCTTTTATTTCTTCTTTTTTATTTGGATGACTAAAGTTTACTTCTGTGCAATGATTTTCTCTTCCACCCTTCCTTAGCTGCTCAGACCCATGCTCACTTCAAATGATCTGTCTCAAGTGCTCATTCTGTACGCAATATAAATTCCAGAACTTGTCACTTTAATCTCTCCTTTGTATCCATCCTCAATCGCCCTGTTTCCCTTCTTGTTTTGTCATATTTAATTAGACAAACCACAACACTGGTTTAACCCAGTACTCCGTACCCCATGCCTTCACCCACGAAAGTGAACATGGCCCTATAGGCAGGCTGACAGTGCTTACCGTAAATTTATGGTCGCCCACTTCAAATGTGCCCTAAATGTCACTTGATGTTGACACTGCATTTCTCTGCTCTATTCACTTTTGCCCTCTCCTATTCTAGTATTTCATACCTGTCCCTCAGAGTTCTAGTATCTTCTGTATTGATTCTCAGCTGATGACCTAGCTTCTTGCTCCACCAAGAGAACTGAAAATGACAAAAGAAGTGCCAACAGCACCTACCTCCCCTGCACCTACTGCATCCCGTGACTAAACTGCCCTGCTCCCAGTCAAGACCAGCTCCTCAGAGACCACATTCTGCCTCGCATATTTAAGAACATCGTTCCAGTAATTTTCCTCTCTTCCTATATCATCTAATCTTCCTTGTCAACTGGATTCTTCTCCACAGACTACGAACATACCCTTCCATCTCCTTAAAAAAAAAAAAACCTGTTTCACAAAAAAAAAAAAAAAAAAGCCCACATTTGACCCCTAGATTGCTCTTCTAGCTATTACTTCATTTCTATCCTATCTTCTAAAGATTTTGTTAGATGCTGATTTTATTTTAAAGATCAAACTAGCTATGGAACAGCAACTGTATTATTTTAATGTTACTATAACAACTAGTACCTATTAAATGCAAAGTAAGTGCCAGCTACTGTGCTAAAAATGTATTTTTATCTCTCAGAAATCATCACAATAACCTACTTGCTGTTTGTTTCCCTGACCTGATGGTTTTTCCTGCTACTTAACTGAATTTCCCCAGCTCCTCACTTTGCTCCACCCATTCTCACCCTCCTAACATTTCTGGACTGTGTCAAGGGTGTTTTCAACACAGAGACTTTGCATTTGCTTTTCCCCTGCTTGCCCTGCTCATCCTTTCGATACCCTCACAGCTATCTCTCCAAACAAAAAACAGCTTAGATAATACTGTGCAATTGTCCCCAAAACATTTTCAGAAGCCCGTAAGTCCATGTCAACAATGTTTTCATAGTATCCTAAAACATACACATCTTCTTAATCTACAATGCACTCGTAAAATACTGCACACGTTTTGTGGTTACTTTCGTAGTTTAGTTTTAATTATATTTTATTGATTACGCATTACAGTTATCCCAATTTTGCCCCCTTTGCCCCCTCCACCCAGCACCCCCACTCCCTCACACAATCCCCCACACCGCTGTTCATGTCCATGGGTCATGCATATAAGTTTTCTGGCTACTCCATTTCCTATTTATACTTTACATCCCCATGGCTATTCTGTAACTACATATTTGTATTTCTTAATCCCCTTACCTCTTCACCCATTCCCCCACATCCCCATCCCATCTGGCAACCATCAAAACTCTCTCCATATCCATGATTCTGTCTCTGTTGTTCTTGTTTGCTTGGTTTGTTTTTAGATTCAATTGTTGACAGATACGTATTTATTGCCATTTTTTTGTTCATAGCTCTGATTTTCTTTTTCGTAAACATTTCATTTAATAATGGTTTGGTGATGATGAACTCTTTAGTGTTTTCTTGTCTGGGAAGCTCTTTTTCTACCCTTTGAATCTAAATGATATCTTTGCTGCATAGAACAAACTTAGCTTTAGGTTCCTGCTTTTCATGACTTTGAATATTTCTTGTCAATCCCTTCTAGCCTACAGTTTCTTTTAAGAAATCAGCTGACAGCCTTATGGGAACTCGCCTGTAGGTAACTAAGTTCTTTCCTCTTGCTGCTTTTAAGATTCTCTCTTTATCTTTAATCTTTGGCATTTTAATTATGATATGCCCTGAAGTGGGCCTCTTTGTGTCCATCTTGTGTGGGACTCTCTGTGCTTCCTGGACTTGCATGTCTGTTTCCTTCACCAAATTAGAGACATTTTCTTTCATTATTTTTTCAAATAGACTTCCAATTTCCTGCTCTTTCTCTTCTCCTTCTGGCACCCCTATGGTGCAAAGGTTGGTATGATTGAAGCTGTCCTAGAGGCTGCTTATACTATCCTCGCTTTTTTAAATTCTTTTTTCTTCCTGTTGTTATGATTGCTTGTTTTTACTTCCTTATGTTCCAAATCACTGATTTGATTCTCAGCCTCATCTACCTTATTGTTGTTTCCTTGTAAAATGTTCTTTATTTCAATTAATGAATCCTTCATTTCTGACTGGATCTTTTTTATGCTGTTGAGGTCCTCACTAAGTTCCTTGAGCATCCTTATAACCATCCTTATAAAGTTTTGAACTCTGCATTTGACAGATTACTTATCTCCCTTTTATTTAGTTTTTTTCCAGAGTTTTGATCTGTTCTTTCATTTGGGCCATTTTTCTTTGTCTCCTCATTTGGCAGCCTCCCTGTGTTTGTTTCTATGTATTATGTAGAGTTGCAATGACTCCCTGTCTTGGTAGCATGGCCTAATGTAGTAGGTATCCTGTAGGGCCCAGTGGTACAGTCTCCCCATCACCCAAGCCGGGTACTCGAGGTGCACCTTTCGTGTCGGCTGAGTACAATTTCCTCTTGTAGTTGAGCCTTGATTGCTATAAGCAGGTCAATGGGAGGGATTTACCCAGGTCAGTCAGCTACAAGGACCACTGACCACCAACCTCCACCCTCTAAGGAGGATCAGCTGTGCAGGAGCAGGGTGGTGGTATTCTGTCATGGTCTGTAACTGTCTACTGGGTGCGCAGGCCCTGGAGTTTTCCAGGTGGTGGAGGCCAAGGTCAGTCCCCACTTGTGTTCTGCCTGGGCCACACTGCATAAGCAGTATAAAGCAATCTGAGATGGCTACTACTTGTGCTGGGCTTGAAGATTCCCAGGCTGAAGCCAAGTTGTGAATCTTGGTTGTCTGCTGCTAATACCAAGCCTGGCACCACTTAGCAAGTGGTACATGGGCAGGGGCTCACTGAGCCCAGCTCTTGCTTGTTTGAGAGGATTTAGGAAGTTGTAAAGCTTGAGGACCGCCAGCCATTCATATGGAAAAATCTCTTTACAACTTGGGTAGGCCTGTAAGTTGAATGAGATGGAGTCTGGGGGATCTCCAGGGTGGGGCAAACAGTGTTAGCCAGGTTGATGGAATCTCAGATATGACACCCATCTGCTGGCTCTGTGGATTTGTGGGGAGAGGGTTCAGAAAAGAGACACCTGCCTCTCTGTCTCCTTGAAAGCTTACTCCCAGCTGCCACCTAGATGCCAGACCCTTGAGTTTCTCCCTGTACGTCACTGGTGCCTTTCAAGCTGCTACCCTGGTGCTGGCACGCAGAAGAAGTGAGTCAGAGTAAGTCAGTGGTGGGCTTTTTAAGAGGAACTGCCTGGAACTCCAGAAGTTTCTTCCATCAACTCAATCCCTGCTGGCTTTTGCAGCTAGCAGTTATGGGGACTTACCTTCCTGGCACTGAAACCCTGGGCTGGGTGGCCTGGTGTTGGGCTGGTACTCCTTGTTCCCAAGATACCCTTCTTGAATTTTTTTTATCGACCAAATGTGGATGTGGGACCAGCCTGTTCCACATCTCTGCCCCTCCTACCAATTTGGATGGATGTGGTTTCTTTAATTCCATAGTTGTCAGACTTCCATTCAACTCAATTTCTGACAGTTCTAAGTGATGGTTATACTACAGTTTAGTTGTAAATTTGATGTGGTTGTGCGAGGAGGCAAGTTGTATTGACCTATACCACGTTCTTGACCAGAAGTCCCACGTGTATTTTTTAAAAACCTGGTTGTAGAATCATTTTATTAGAGATATGAAGTTGAGAGCCACCAAAAAACTTCAGATTTTTCTACCCGTTAGAATAACAGCTAAGAACAACCACTCAATCACGTCTTATCAATTACATCTGACAAATAAAAATAACAGATAACCTGAGATTCTATGATACTTTGGAAGTGTTTCAACAGATGCCCATTTTAAACAAGAGGATTGTCTGAAGTACATGCCATTTATTCACTCTTCAAAAATAGTTTGCATTTTATGACCGGATTTTGCCATAACTAAAAATGCCTTATTGAAGTCCCCTGTAGAAATGCTGTCAGGAAGGTAGTTAGGATTATATCCGGACCTTACAAGGAGGGCACAATGAGGACACCGCTCGTGTATGTGTTATGATATAGTCAAGGGGAGCGTCTGCTTCATCCCTCTGGGACTCCCACGTGGAAGACTGACCACACATGCCCTTGAGACCTAGGAAAACTTTTTTTCCTGCTAAAATCCAGAGGGCTTTTTCACCACTGACAATAGAAATTTTGTAAATGAGCTTGTTGCCTTGGTTGCCAGAACACTTGGAGCCAAATTTATAACTCATCTTTAAATATATTCATATATAGAGAGGAAGAGAGAGAATAGACAACCTGCTCTATAGACTAACCTAACCTTCCTCTTGGTTTCATAGTCCTATCTACATTTTACCTAAGCTTAATACACAGTATTGAATGTAAACCACTTCAAATATTTTCAGAAATGTAGGGAAATAGTATATAAAAATAAGTCAGAGAGAGAAATAGGAAATAGGGGGTACTCCAGTCAGTGAAATAACATGTGCAAACACTTGGAGGTAGGACAGTACCTGCCTGACCTTGGCAACAGAGAAGAGTTTGACATAGGTGGCCATAGGATGACAGTGACAGAAAACAATTGGCATACCAAGGCACTGGCTCTGCCTGGGATACTCTGACACCAGATATCTGCATGGCTCATATCTCTGTTCAAACGTTACCTCATCAAAAAGAGTCCTTCCTCGACCAACCAAAACACTTACCAGCACATATGCATACATACACCAATCCATCACTCCCTCCCCCTCGACCTGTTTTATTTTCCTTCATTATGCTTGTGAACATCTGCTATTTTATAGATTTGTTTACATGTTTAATAACTTCTCTCTCAATAGAAAATAAGCTCTCATAAGCAGGGTTTTTTATGTTAATTTGCCATTACAACACAAACAATAGTACTCAAATATTGGTTGAATGGACAGGTAATTTAGTATCATATTGAGAAAGACCTTCCAAGCTGTGCTAAGAAATTTAGACTTTATCCAGTAGTAATGGGCAATGCCTAAGAGTTTATTAAAAATGTATTATGATCCCTGGCTGGTGTAGCTCAGTGGATTGAGCACAGGCCTGCAAAGCAAAGGGTCACCGGTTCAATTCCCAGTCAGGGCACATGCCTGGGTTGCAGGCCAGGTCCCCAGTAGGGGACACATTAGAGGCAACCACATGTTGATGTTTCTCTCCCACTCTTTCTCCTTCCTGTCCCCTCTCTCTAAAAATAAAATAAAATGTTTTAAAAAATGTATTATGATCATACTTCTCCTTTGTAAGATAACTCTCTAGAGGAGGAATAGAGAATGACTACAGACCACGGCAAAATCCAAGTGATAAACAAACGATACAGGTTAAGTAAAGGTTAGGGTAAGCAGCAATGGAAATGGAAACGAAGACATGAATTCACAACAAACACATGCAACAGACAAAGGAAGAATGTATCATAATAGTTAAATCAGGCAAGAAACAAGTCACCTGATAGTGAGTGACCTTGGGCAAGTTATCTAGTCCTCAGGTTCCTTGTTTCTACAATGAGGGTAATTGTACCCACCTGTTAGTTTTATTGTGAGGGTTAAATGAGATGATGTATGAAAATACAGAATTGACCAAATTTGGTGAATGCTGACTGAGCTTTGTACACTGCTGTATCCCCAGGCCCCAGCATTTCCCTATCCATAGTAGGCAATGAGTGCATATTTGCTGAAGGCAAATGAGTTCATGGAGATGATTAGCAAGACAAAAAGTCAAGGTTAACTACAAAGCAAATCCTTCCACAAGATATAAAAGTAGTGAAACAAAATCTGGCCCAGAGGTGGAAAAACTGTGTACATACCTACTCAGTCTGAGAACGTAGAGGCTGAGATGGCTATGGAACTATGGTTAAGTGGCTAGCAGGCAAGGGAAAACACAGGTCCACATCTCAGAAGAAAGACTGCTACACTCTTTCCGATAGCTGAAGCCTAATCTAATCCATCAGATCCACTAAGGCAGGCACAAATCAAATTAAAAAAGAATCCTAAGAAACAGAAACATTCAGCATTACCAAAAGGAATCAGGGATAGCCCTGGCACGAGTGGCCCAGTAGCCAGTTTGATTCCTAGTCAGGGCACATGCCTGGGTTACAGGCCAGGTCCCCGTAGAAGGCACATGAGAGGGAACCACACACTGATGTTTCTCCCTCTCTTTCTCCTTCCCATCCCCGCTCTAAAAATAAATAAATAAATAAAATCTTTTAAAAAAAAAGAATGAGGGATAGGGGCAGTAAAAACATATTAAGAATGACAAATAGAAATGTAAACCTTGAAAGCAAAAGGGGAAGAAGATAGGAAGGGAAAAAGGGGGTCAACAGTGTCATAACTAGCAAGGAATACACTAAAGTGAAAACTAAAAAGAGACCTCTGGATTTTGGCAATTAGATCATTAGTGATTCTTGCAAAAGTTTTTGTGAAGTGGTTGGGGCAAAAACCAGATAGTTTGGACTGAGGAGAAAATAGGAGTTGAGGAGTGGGAGACTGGGACGTATATATAAGGAAGGTCATTTCGAGATCAAGATTTGGCCAGTTATTTCCATTACTACCTCCAAGTAGTCATTCACTGACCCTTGTAACGTACATTACAAACAGGTTGGCTCTAACAAAAATCATTAAACCGAGCAAGCCTATCTTCACTGCACCTGCAGTATGAGTTTTCATATGTCCAAAGGGTCCTTTATGGTAGCAAGGACACTCATTTATTACAAAATACTGATGTGTAAAAATGTAATAGTTTTTTCTCTTTTATCAAACAGAAAAGTTGAGTCAATTATATAGTGCACATGGATATAACCAGCACCTAGACCCTACAATTAGTGTTTTCTAAATTTGATTTATCACATATCTACCCATTTGTCCATCCCCACATTATTCATCCAAACGATGGTACATGTTCCTCTGGCCTTTATCTGCTGCAAATCGGCAGATGGATCCAGCTGCCTAATCAGATGCAGGTTTGATCTCTGTGGCACAGTAAGGTGGTAGCAGAGTTTCATCATGAGGCATATGATACCTTTTTTGTAAAAATAAATTTATTTAAGAGCAGGTTATAATAGTTTCATCAAGCCTTAAATAGTCTATATATCCTACTGATTAAATTATTTAGAAAACACATAAATCAAGAATAATTAAGTTATTGTGATTTTATACCAATTTTTAAAAATAATTCTAATAATCAGAGATACAAAAGCATACTCTGTATTTGTTTTTAAATTCTATTTTATTGACTTCTTTAATCCTCACTACCACCTACAAGGTAGGAATCACTATACCATTTTGCAAACGGGAAATCTGAAGGTCAGAGAGATGATGACTATGGGTAAGAGCATGCTCACTGCTGTCAGCAAACAAAGTTGAAAGCTCAGGGGCTTCTTTTCCCTCTTGTGTCACAATGCAATGTGATTTGGGGGCAGGAGCATTAGAGGCTCTGCTCCACAAGGCTGTAAGGATTCCAAACTCCTTCCACTTGATAATCTACATCTAGCCAGCAGGTGAGGGGAGAGAGAGCATGGACAGCCCCCAAAACAGCTTTAGAGGCCAAGTGACAAACATCACTCCCACTCATATTCCACTGGCCTGAACTCGCCCACATGCAAGGGGCAAATGAAGTCTAAAGGTAGGCCAGGAAGGACAGGAGAAACACAGACACTGATGAACATGGCATTTTCTACAACATGAAGCAGCCAACTAAGCTAATACACGAAAGAGCTGTGAAGCAAACCCAACACTACCTAACTGTTCCAAGGAACCTTGCTCTTCTATGCTGCTTCTATTTCATTTCACTGAACCCAACCCTTAATTTCAGCATTTCTGCAAATAATGACAACGAATGCTTATAATGTGTGTGTATTATTCACCTATCTTTTATTGTCTGTCCTGCGATCCCCTTTTCGAATCAGTGGTTTTGTCTCTAAAGTGCATACATATAAACATAAAGTTTGGGGAGCCCTCTCCATGCTAAACCCCATCCATGCTATGGAGTACACGAACCCCAACTAAGAATTCTTCTCTATAGTATCCTACTTTCTGACACAATTAATTTACTCCCCACTTTCTACCTGCCCCCCAACCCCATTTCAACCCCACCAGCTCCCTCTTTGTTGTAGCTTCTGTCTCCTGGTCTTTGCAGATGCTGTTCCTTCGGCCTCCGCTGCTCTTTCCTCAGAGGTCTGCATGGCTCCTTCCCTCAAAACCGCTGCTCAGGCGTCGCCTTCTCAGGAAGACTTCCCCTCCCACCTCACTCCCACTCCCCTTCATGCTTTATTTTTCTTTATAGCACTTCTCACTTTACAACGCATTATGCATTTTACACAAGGTTTGTAAATTCTTCTTGCATTAAAATGTGAGTTACATGAGAGTAGAGATTTTTCCCTATTTTTTTTCTATATAGCTCTATCCCTGGCACCTATGACAGTACTTGGAACACCATAAAAACCTTTCTGAATGAACTGAAGGGCAACAAAGGAGTAAAAAAGAGAAGCTGTACACAGGTAGATGCATGGTACTGGCATTGTTCTAGTTCTAAAGCCAATTCACAGGAGTCCACTGTGCTTCACAAATTACAGAGATATTATACATTCATATACATAGAAATTGCATAATACAACTTTAAAGTACTATATATGTTAGTACAAATAGCCCAACTCAAAATAGTATACCCACTGAGGTATACACCTTGGCACCTTTTCTTACATAAATAAAAGGGAGCTGGAGAAAGCTGGGCCCCAAAAATGTCATTTTCATTCCTTAGCTAGTTAAAAATAAATTTTACCCATATTTTTTCTTCAACTAAGCCTGAATAGGCCAAAAAGAAAATTATTTCATATAATTCTTTTTAACACTATATCATGACCTTTTAAAAAATAGCATCTTACCTCATGGAAATGAAACTAACAGTTTTCTTTGAAAACCTATTTGAAGAGTTTGAAACCTATAAGGAGTTCTTCTAAGTGTATCATAAACATAGTTTCAAAGAATTACATGATTCTCCTAACAGTAATTAAAATTAATATAAATTCAACGGAAATTTTTTATTCCAAATTTTACTTCTCATACACATACTCTTAAACATGTCACATAAAGCATGGGATTCAAATGTGAAAAGGCATTATGAAACCTGAAACACTGGTGAGAAATGTTCACAGATTTTAAAAAATACTAACAAAGACCAAGGCAGGAAGGAGGAGAAAGGGAGGGAAAGAAGGGGAATGAAGTTAAGGGAGAGAAGGAGGAGGGTAAGAAGTGGGCAGGGAAGAGAGGCGCGGACACAGCCTGCACACACCCATACAGTACACTGCAAATGTAGGTTCCAAACCCAAGAAGCTGTGGGACTACGTGAAGGAGGCGTCTGGAACCCCTCCGTTGTATCCACTCTGTGCCAAGGGATAAGAGTACAGCACCCAGAAGACCTGATTTGGAGCTCCAGTCCTGCCATTTACTCAGCAGAGAGTCAAACTCAGTCGCAGTTTTAGATTTGTAAAATTCAGATAACTTCACACCACTGTTAGATAAGATCATGTATCAAAGACTACTACATAAACAATAAAGCTCTAAGTAGAAAGGCATTTTTAAATTTCTGACATAAATGCTCCAAGCTTATACAAAAAAAGATTTATTATACTAGACTATATTCTGGTGGTTTG
>PVKM010019262.1:0-24351 GCA_004027735.1 Carollia perspicillata | reverse complement strand
CTAAAGAACTTATGATACATGGACAAGAACTAAGAGGGGGAGTGTGGGTGGGAGGGGGTTGGCAGGGTGGAGGGGAATGAAGGGGGTAATGGGAGAACTGTAATGGCATAATCAATAAAAAAGTTAAAAAAAAAAGAAAAAAAAAGTAATGGCAGGCTGTGATAATAAACAGGCAGTAGTATGCAATGTGACAAACAAGAAAACTGGGCTAAGCCTTAGCCTTGCCCCTTGCTAGTCTTGTAATGCTGGCCACATAACAACCTATTGAAGATTTGGTGTGGGTTTTTTTGTCTTTTTTAAGTATATTTTATTGATTATGCCATTACAGTTTTCCCAAATTTTTTCTCCTCTTTATCCTCCTCCTCCCTGCACCCCCCACCCTCCAGCATTCTGCCCTCCCTCAATTCATGTCCATGGGTGGTACGTATAAGTTCTTTGGCTTCTCCATTTTCTATACTATTCTTAACCTCCGCCCATCTATTTTGTGGCTACCTATTATGCTTCTTATTCCCTTTACCTTTTCCCCAACTCTCCCCCTCCCCACTGATAACCCATCATTTGATCTCCATTTCTGTGAGACTGTTCCTGTTCTAGTTGTTTGCTTAGTTTTGGTTTTTTTTTTCTTCAGTGCAGTTGTTGATAGTTGTAGGTTTGTTGTCATTTTATGGTTCATAGTTTTTATCTTCTTCTCTTTCTTAGATAAGTCCCTTTAACTTATATAATTTCATATAATAAGGGCTTGGTGATGATGAACTCCTTTTACTTGACCTTATCTGGTAAGTACTTTATCTGCCCATCCATTCTAAATGAGAGGTTTGCTGGATAGAGCAATCTTCGATGTAGATCCTCACCTTTCATGACTATGAATACTTCTTTCCAGCCCCTTTTTGCCTGTAAGGTTTCTTTTGAGAAATCAGCTGATAGTTTTATAGTTTTATGGGTACTCCTTTGTAGGTAACTCTCTCATTTCTTCTTGCTGCTTTTAAAATTCTCTCCTTATTTATAATCCTGGATAATGTATTTATGATGTGTCTTGTGTTCCTTCATGGATCCAACATCTTTGGGTCTCTCTGAGCTTTCTCTTTTTTTAAAGATTTTATTTATTTATCTTTAGAGGGGAAGGGAAGGAGAGAGGGAGTGAAATATCAATGTATGGTTGCCTCTTGTGCATCCCCCGCAGGGAACTGGCCTGCAACCCAGGCATATGCCCTGACTAGGAATCGAACCACGGTTGTTTGGTTCGCAGGCCCGCGCTCAATCCACTGAGCTACACCAGCCAGGGCCTCTCTGAGCTTTCTGAGCTTCCTGGAAATCTATTTCTTTTGCCAGATTGAAAAAGTTTTCCTTCATTATTTTTTCAAATAAGTTTTCAATTTCTTGCTCTTTTCTTCTCCATCTGGCACCCCTATGATTCAGATATTGAAGCATTTAAAGTTGCCCAAGTCAACTGTCCCAGTTGTTCCTCAGCTTCTCCTCATTTTTTGTGAATTCTTATTTCTTCATTCTATTCTGGTTGGATGTTTATTTCTTCTTTTTTTTCCAAATAGTTGATCTGAGTCCCAGTTTCCTTCCCTTCACTGTTGGTTCCCTATATATTCTCCTTTATTTCACTTTGTATACCCTTCATTTATTCCTTCATTTTGCAATTGAATGCAATAATTTCTGTGAGCATCATGATTACCAGTGTTTTGAGCTCTGCTTCTGAGAGGTTATCTATCTCTTTGTCACTTAGTTCTTTTCCTGGATCTTTGATCTCTTCTTTCATTTGGGCCATATTTCTTTCTCTTCATGCACCTGTTATGTTTTAAGGGGTGGAACCTTAGGTATTTGCCAGGGCAAGGCAACCCTCTTTGCTGCATTGAGGCATTGTCTGTGGGGGAGGGATTGGAGAGAAAACAATGCTGCTCACTTTGCTCTCACCTCACTTTCTGTCACTTCCCTCACTTCCCACAAGTGGACTGTGCCTTTTCAGGTGCTGATTCCCAGGTGGGTGGATTTGTGTATGTTCTAGGATCCTGTGGGCCTCTCCAATGGACTCTCCTGTGAGACTTGAAGTTTCTCCCATCTTCACAATCCCCACAGGGTTTTACAGCTAAACCCTGGGTTTTGAGTCTTTATTTTTCCAAGGTGAAGCCCTGGGTTTTGTGATCTATCACTCCCCAGTTGTTCCTCCTGGCTTATATGTACACCAATGTCAGAGTGCCCAACCTACCAGCCCCGGCCTCCAACACACACAATCCGCCACATTGCCACACATCCTCTCTGTCCAGCTGCCCACCTCTGCCCCTCCTACCCTTCCAGATGGGTGTTTTTTCATCTCCTTGGTTGTTGGAGTTCCATGCAGTTTGATTTTGTGGCAGTTCTGGTTTGTTTTTTTTTTAATTTAAATTGATTATTATCCTTCTTTTGGTTGCATGAGGAAGTGAAGTGTTTCTACCTACATCTCCATCTTGGCCAGAACACTAAATCGAAGTCTTGGTTTTTATTTTTTCAACATGAATCTCTTGATACTTGCTCTTCCTCTATACTCTTCAAGGGTTAAATGAAATAACATGGGAAAGTTGCCTAGCACGAGTGTCCAGCACACAGTAGGCCCTCACTAAATGTGAAATCTAAGCTTAACATGCTACCAGGCTCACTTAATACTCCAGGAAGTGTTGATGATTTTTGTAAGATGATTTGTTAAAATGTGGATATGCTAGGTCTCAGATCCTCAAACTTCCAGGGGTGTAACAGAAGTGAGTTTCAGTCACTATAAAATGAAATAATGAAAATACAAAATGGGAAAATAAATTATTTGAAGGCTGTCAGAGAAACAAGTGGTAGTTTCTAAGAAGCATTTTCTTTTTTCTAGATCCTGGATTTAGGGGTAGATTATTTATTCTTGTTTTTAAATTAATTAAAGTTAGTTTAGTTATCTTTTTTTTTAGTTTAGTTATCTTTTTTATAGTTGAACTACTTAAGGTTAAAAGGAGTGAGGATAGATAAAGACTAACAGTCATTCAATGACAGGACAAAAAGTGTAAATCATAGTGACTTTTTCAGAATCAAATCCATTAACCCCCTTAGGGACAGTGACTATTATGTGACAGTGACAGAGAAAACACTTTAACAGCAATATTTGCTGAATAGAATTCCTGTAACTAAATAAAAAACATTATTTCCATGGGCCATCTACCAGGGCAGAGAAATAATGTTGTTATCACAGGCTCAACTTTCTGGAGAGAATTTTGCAAATAGTCTTTGGTCTCTTTAAGATAAATGTTGATGAACACACTGAGGAATCAACCATCATCTTCAGGGAATGTGTGAGACCAGATTCAATGCCTAGGTGATCATGTCTTTTTCCCCTGAAAAATGGGACTCTCTCCTATGTGTCTGTGTAATAAAAGAATTTTACTTTCTGTCAAGCTGCATAGTATAGTTGGCAGAGCATCATGTTTGTCTTCTAGTCCTTTGCTTTCTTCCTCTCCGTGGAAGCATTGAGACTCCTTAAAGTAACCCATGAATAGAACCTCCCACTCCCAGTATTCTGGACTTCAAAAAAAGTAATTTTTGTCATTAGTGGCTTATGATTCACTAGAAGAAAGTAAAAGATGATTCTGTGCCTCTCTGGCTACTTGGCTTCTTGAGAATTGTTTATGAAATAAAGCAAGAATGGAGAACTGCTCTATGACAGTAAAAGAAGATCTGGATCAATTATTTTAATTGGCAGCAGAATGCTAACTGGTACTAAAACAAACCACTTAAGAACACTGCCACTTCTCTAGCTGTTTTGCCTGTCTAAATGTCATCATGGATGCTGGATTGTGATTTGGGTATCATTTTGCCTTTGGAAAAAAGCAAAGAAAAAAGAACCTAAGATATCTCCGCTAGTATTCATTCATACATTAATTGAGTGTACATCTAGACAAAGTCCTGTGCTAGCTGCAATGGTGGTCAGAGCCAGGACCAGAGTGAGGTGAGTGAAGCACTGACCTTAAACACAACATTTAAGAGGAAGCCAAACACACTCTAGAATAAAGATAACTGGCATGTTAATGTAATAGTTGTTTAAAAAATCATCCCTGACCTTATGCCTCATTTGGTTGGATCATCATCCCATAGACCAAAGGGTTACAGGTATGATTCCCAGCTGGGGCACATTCCTGGGTTGCAGGCTTAGTTCCCAGTTGAGGGGTGAGAGGCAAATCATTGATGTTTCTCTTACATCAGTGTTTTTTTCCCTCTCCCTCTATTTCCTTCCCTCCCTCCTCTTTTCTCTAAAATCAATAAGCATTTCTTTGGGTGAGGACAAAAAAATCAAAACTAATTAAAAAAAGTCTATGAAACAAAGTATCAAAATTTCCAGTAAAGATAGACTCAATAACAGTGCTAAGCCATATTAAAGGCTGATGCAAAAAGAAAAATCTGAAAGGACAAGGGGAAAATGCTGATGTTGTCTTTACTGTAAATTTTGATATTTTGTTCATCACATAGTTTTTGCACTAATTATTTTTTTTAATGTCACCTAATAATGTTAGTGATTCCATGGGGCTTGTGGGGGGTTTCCCTTTAATTTTGTATCTGAGGCAAGTGCTTCAGTTATCCCACAGAGTCCCAGTCTTGATGGGCATATCAAGATCCTGCCATACAAGAGTTTATGGTAAATATAGGAGGACTAAGAGCTCCATACAAATTACTGTCTTACAAATGAAAATCATAAAAGCAAGGAGAAAGGTTATGGACAAGTGCCATAGGAGCTAAGAAGAAGGAAAACTTGCTTACACAATGGGGGCCAGTAAATGCTTTGGACAGCATTGTGTTTAAACGTGAACTTTACTGTGCTCTGACATGGCAGAGCAGTAATAAACAGAAGATCCTAGTACAAGAAAAGGTGCTTGACATCATTAATCATCTGGGAAATGCAAATCAAACCACAATGAGCTATCACCTCAAAAGCTATAATCAAGTGTGTGTGAGGATGCAGAGAAATCGAAACTCTTGTGCACTATTGGTAGAAATGTAAATTGGCACAGCCACTATTTCTCAAAATATTAAAAATAGAACTACCATATGATTGAGCAATTGCATTTCTGTGAATTTATACAAAGAAAACAATAACACTGACTCAAAAATATATCTGCACTTCCATGTTCATTGCAGCATTATTTATAATAGCTAAGACATGAAAACAACCTCAATGTCCATTAATGGGTGAATGGATAAAGAAAATGTGATATATATACCTAGTGGAAAATTATTCAGCAATAAAAAGGAAATCCTGCTATTTACTACAACATGGTTGGACCTTGAGGGCATTATGCTAAGTGAAATAAGTCAGACACAGAGAGAAAGACAAATACCATATGAAATCTAAGTTATACATGCACGTGGTTTCTAAAAACAACATGAACAATAAATTGAGCTGATTGATACAGAGAACACAGATTGCTGGTTGCCAGAGGTTGGGAGTGGAGAATAGGGTAAAATGGGTGAAGAGAACCAGAAGGTACAAACTCTCAGTTATAAAATAAGTACATGCTGGGACATAATACACAGCATGGTGATTATACTTAATGATACTATATCATATATTTGAAAGTTGCTATGGGAGTAGGTCTTAAAAGCTGTAATCATAAGACAAAAGTTGTTACTGTATGATGTTGGAAGTTAGTTATCTATCATCATTTTGAAGATCCCAAAAATTTAATTCAGCTTTTACGTGAAATAGAGAAAGAAAGTTCACAGGCTATAAATGGAGACAATATGCCAGGTGTCGATTAAAGTGTGTGTTTATACAATGCTGTGCATACCTGGGGGTCTTCCCCATTGCAGAGGAGGAGGCCTTGCAGGGATGGGTTTATTTTACAACATCTTTATGTAAAAAAGAACCTCTTTCCAGTTCTGTGGGTGGAGACAGAAGCTGGTGCATGGAAACAAATGAATAAATCATGTTTGTGAATGGTGGAGATGCCACCTGCCTATCTTCATTCATCAAGTGAGTTCTTGTCTTGAGGATGGGCTTCTGACTCAACAAGCAGAAGTCTGTCATAGTCAAGGTCTGAGTGATTGTTCACAACAACAAAAATTCTAATGTGGAAAACCCAACTGTTATAAGCCACAATTACACAAACACAGAAGAGAAAGCATGAATTCAGAATTTTCTAAAAATTTATATCTAAGATGGAATTGGGGCTTAACTAGACAGTTTGATTCTGGAACCTATAATTCATTCAGGGTCCACTATGCTGGTTATTTGCTATTGTTGTTGTTGTTGTTGTTTTCAGTTTAACAGCTACTTGTACAGAGCCACCATCCTTTATTAACTACTAACCTCCTTCAATTCATCAGGTTCAGAAACAGAAATTTTAAGAGGTTGTTTTGACCAGGTTTCCAGTCTTGAATGAGATGAGTCATCTATAAATCTATACCAACCCAGCCTAAAAAAGGGCAGATTACTGTCAGGGAGAAGGTGCTCCATATGCAAAGTGAAAGGAAGCGTTAAAAATAATTAGTGGTGATCATATACTACATAAAAAGTCTAATCGAAATCCTTTGGGGGCAAACAGTGGGATGGCTACCATGAGCAATTACTGTTTTAATTAATAAATGAATAGCACAAACCTGAAGATTGTATCTTTCTAAAATCAGCTCACAGTCATATAATATTTAATTGAGAGGGGTAGAATTAAGCCTCCTGAAGATGAATTTTGTGGCATTTGATGCCTCTAAATGGCGTTCACATACCTTTTCCAGGAGTAGCTATAGTTTTTGTCTTCAACTGAATAGACAGAACACCCATTTCATTATAGCTTTCACCTCATCCAGAGGCTCTACTTTCTCAGAAGACCAAAGGACCAACTAACCATATCAGAAAAACAAAATACTTTAAGAATAAAAAAGTTGTGACCCTAAGTGTATCAATTTACTTACTTTCAACAGAGTGGTGGGAAATAAGTTTTCAGAGACTTTGAGGATGTGAGCATTAAAAGGGAGTGTGGACAACACCCAGTCCAGTGGCTTTTAGACACTTGATAACAGGGTCATGCTTGTCCAGGGGACATCTATCTGCTCCCTCAGCATATAAAACAGACCAGAGGGAACTGTCCTGACTCAAATGGGGAAAGGGCTGGAAACTGTAAATCATGGCTTCTCCTAAACCCAAATGAAGTCAGCTTTAAAAAAAAAAAATCCCTGAAGACAAAACCCCAAGGAGACAGAAGCCAAGAAAGCTTAGCTGATTTTCTCCAAGTCATACAGGTGTTAAAGAATGGGTATTGGAAATAGCTCCTGACTCCAAGTCCCCAGCTTTTCCTGTTGTGCCCACAGATAGGACACTAAATGCAAAGGGAGTCATTTACCTTTGCAGTGTGTGCATGCCCACAGGTTCATGGTTTTGACCTAATTTGACTAAGGTCAGGGCCCTTCTACATTTTTCATAACAGGACCCAAACCCAGTGCCTGTGAGGCACACTGTTCTAATGGCCAGAGGCCATTGGCACAGGTGATTGAGTGGTTCCAAGCCAGGCCCAGCCCCTCTGAGGAGTGAGATGAATCTCTCTGCAACCAGTAACCTGTCACTATTGGAAACACAGGCTGGAAAGCTCTAGACTCTGAAGCCTGGCTCACTGCTTCTCCAGAGAAAGTAAAAAAAGAAAAAGATGTTGGCCTGATCATGTCCCAGCTGTACCCACAGTGCCTTTGATGAACTGTTTTCTAGCGCTTGTTCAGGAGCAAGATCTATGCACCCAGAACAGGGCTGTTTACTTAGCACAGTCAGCAGAGCCTTACTATACTAAGGCATGTGTAGCCACATTATGTGCACTCCACACAATTTTCTCAGCATCTGTTTGGTCAAATCTCTGTTCTAAAGGCTGTGGTAACAATGAAATTAAAAGGGGTCATGAGATAAGTTCCTAATCAATGCTGTCAAAGACAAACCCGCCAGGTGTTACCAGAGCATAAGGAGGCCTCATGGAGGACAAGTACCTGGATTGTTTCTTAAAAATGTGTCAAGTTTCAACAAGCAGAAAAAGGCCATCTAGAGGAAAGCAACAGACTGGACAGTGAATTTTCCCCATCAAAGTGGGAAAATTCAAGTCTTGATTAGGGAAAGTTTTGCCTTGTGGTTTTCAAAGGAACAGGGCCCATGAAGATGTGTACTGGAGAGATGAAAAGGGCCAAGATTATGGAAGACCTAGAATTCAGTAGCAAGAAAACTGAACTTTACCCTCCATTCATTCCTAAGACAAGATACTGGACACTCATTGGGTGCTAGGTGTGATGGTAGGTTGGTGTTGGGAATGCAAATGTAAAATTACAGTCTTGGAAGTAGAAGAGATGTAAAAAAATAGTGTCATGAGTATTATGATTGAAATCTGTATCAAAAATAATAGGTTAGAAATAGGGGTGGTCAACTCTACATGAAGCTTAAGAATGCCACAGGGATATGGCAAGAGGGGGAATTAAAGCTTGAGATTTAAGAAAACAAGACTGCTAAGCCAGGGACATAATTAGAGCTATGTGCCTCACTGGGTTGTGTGGTATGTTTTGGAGAGAGGAACAATTGGAGATAGAGATCCCAGAGACAATGAGGGTAATGGTAGCAGTGATGGAAAGGAAGACAGTGGATTTGGCTGGTCCAAGTGGCATAACAGATAATGTGTTGCATAGCAACTACTTACAACAAAGTCTAATTCACATACTTAACCCACAAGACTACAGCTAGGTCTATTTTTCTGCCAGCTATTCAGGAGTACCACCAAAGACTGATATAATCCAGACACTCTGACTCACAAAACTTTTCCCATCCCTATAATTATGAATTGTCATTTATCCACTCAATCCTAAATAAATGACTCCTCTTTCTAAATACACCCCCTTTAAACCTATCTCCTGGTATTTTGCATAAGAACCTTTAACTATCCCTTTACTTTTTGCTCCCAAAATACATAAATATTGCCAAAGAAGATTTATGGGAAATAGGATAGTAATCTTAAAATATTTAAAAATTTAACCATAAGGCTCAGACACATTTTTTGTGTGTGTAAATGTAAGAATAAATCTTTTGGCCTCTGACTCCCAAGGGCTTCTATACATAACAAAAATAAACCAAAAAAATCTCTCAGCAACCTTCTATGCACCCATCATACATATTATAGCTCTCTGAGCTATAGCTCTCTGAGCTATAATGTGAGTGGAGAAAGATACTTTCAAGAAATTAAGCTGGAGAGTAGGTCCTCGAAGTAGGAGTGAGAGAAGCCTGAAGAAGCTGCTGAGAGGATGGACTCAAGAGCAGCCTTCTTCCTCCTCAGTATGTGAGAAGGTTCCTGATGATGGTGGCGGGAACTGCGATCATACAGGCTATATTTGAATCAGTAAATGTGATTTATACCTAAAATGGTGCAATTTACACATAGTGGTCAGTCAATATTTATGAAACTGAATTTTAAGCAGGCAGATTTTAGATGAATATAGAGAAAAACTTTCCAATAGTTAGAGCTGTTCAATCATAATGACTACAAAAGCAAAAGAGCTCTCTAACCATCTTTTCCCCTCCAATCTCTCCTCTCCTCCTCCTCCTCCTCCTTTCTCATTAACAACAACAACAACAGCAACAACAATAATACAATTGCAATTATCACTTCATGAAAAAGACCCTCTTGGAACTAAAGGAGATACAAAACCCCAACTGCCAAGAAAATGACAATTTGGTAGGGGGAAGGGCGGGGACAAGAGACTAGAGAACTAGAGATAACAATAGAAATGAAATCGAGATACAGTAATTTCTGCTCATTTAATGACAAGCGTTCAAATGAAGAATGATTACATCTGATTGAGAGGATCAGGGAAGAAATTTTTGAGAATGGCTAGAACCTTGAAGGATGGATAGCATTTTAATAAAATGCAGAATAGATAAGCAAAGAGAAATACAAGCACTGGTTATCTATCATATTTTGGCTGGGGCACAGTGTTGAGGTACCAGAAAGCTTGTTGGGATCATATAGCAAGGTTTATTAGGAGCTGAAGTGAGGAGTTTGCATTGGATCTGGGTATATATTTAGGGTTTTGTTACAATAAAATAATAGTATTTAAACTCTTTGAGGGAGACTCAGCTGGCAGCACTGAAATAAAAAGATTATAGAGAAAAGAGAAAGAAGGCAGGAAAACAAATGGATAGACAATAGTCTTCGTGTAAGATAATGACTACCTGAACTAAAGATGAAAATGAAGGGGAGAGATATGAGAGAAATAGTGAGGCATGAGGTGGTCACTAAAATGGCCCTGAGATGCTGAGTCTAGAGAGCTCTAGGTAAGTTATTTCTGCTAGAAATAGAATATAGAAAGAATCATCATACAAAAAAAGAAAAGATGAAAAAAGGGGAAAATGCAGAATTGCTCCTTTGGAATACATTGAAATATATACCCACCATTCCTGCTTCTTTTAGATTTCAGAAACTTCTGAGTAGCAGCTCTTTTATATCTTGCATGCAGTTTGTTACAAATAAAGGTGGCAGTGCTGAACTTATCACAAGATGTACTATTTTATACGAATGGGTATAGATTCAAAGTTATGGCTATAATAATCACACACAGTACACACCTACATTCTGATAAGCCTTCCTAAGTGGAAGAAAGGAATGTAGATGTAGCAAATTTATCATAGCCCTGAGCACACCTGTAGGAGTGTATCATTCTTCAGAATAAAACATACCACTTATTTCACATGTCAAAAGTAAGAGAACAACAGGCTTAAGAGATTAGAGCCTTTGAATTTCTTTGACACTTACAGACAAAAACACTTACAGTAGTGTTTTTGACACTAGTGTAAGAAACTATTTGATTTTATTTCAGGCCCTAGTTTGCTGGTCAGGCCTAAGGGCACTTTGTGCTCTGTTTGTCCATTTGGCAATTACTTGGAAGTACCTGAACTTTCCCCTCTTTCTTAAACATATAAGTGAATGATACAAGTCTTATAACAACTGACCCTGGCCTGAAATTTGACTCAAAGCAGCTCCATTTCAACCAGTGGGGGTAAATTATGAATAAATGGAGCATGCTCTTTGCTCCTATTATTTGTCGTTAGTAGCTGTGAGAACATAAAGTTCCTAGAGTTTATAATCCCTTTCCAACTTCCTATGATAAAGGCAGGATCACGATAATTCAGATGCTGAATGTTCCAGAATTATTCTAAGTGTTTTTTTCATACCGATTCACTTAATGTTCCCAAGAACCTTATGAACTAGGGACCATCATTATTTCTATGGTACAGAAGAGGAGACTGAGGGACAGGGAGGTTAAGGAACTTGCATAAAGTCACTTACAAGTAAGTGGGCTCAAGTCCAAGCAGTTGGTTCCAGAGGTTGAATTCATGTGCTCTATAGCCTTTGTCAAATCTGAGTTCATGACATTTACATTTTTAGATGATTCCATATGTCTGTGATGCATAAATTTTTGTGAAGTAAGGCCAGGATCTCTTTCAATTGAGTTAATGTGCTGGATATAAGGTTAAAATTTCTTTTGGTTTGGTCTCATTTCCCAGGTAATATTACTATACCCAAATCAAGTCAGTAAGCAGCTGCCCAACCACCTCCCCCTACTTTGCTAGATGTGCTTTTAATTTAACCATGGTATCAGAGAAAACAAAATTTGTCCATTGGGTCTTAAGCAACTGCCCCACATTTCTATCTGAGGGGGCCTTGCATCCCTTCTGCATCCTGGATTCTGGATGCATAAAGAAGGTGTGCCTTATGAGATATCACTGGTCAAGTTCCAGTTCTTTCCATTGAAATATTGATTCTTTGTGTCAATATGTGTATTACTTCATTGTCCACATGAGCTTTCTCTATATGTGGATCTGAATGTAGGAAATCCAGAAGAAGCCCTTGATTTTCACGCACACAAGTATACATACTGTCTTTGTATATACTTTATTGTAGTTTATGTACTTAATGTCCTTTACTGGAGACTTAGATAAATAGGTTTACATCATACCAATGTAAATAAAATAATTAAAATTGATATCGTATTTTCTTCCATCAACTGAGACCTACTACCAGGTATTTCAACACTCTCCCTCTAATTTTACCCCACCCTTACTAGCAAAAAGTATCATGTTTTCATTTTCTTATACAGAGCAATTCAACACTCTCTCTGCCTAGTTTTTCCTTCCATAAATTTCCTGGGCCTAACCCTTCTGCTCACCATTCATATCAGGCTAGCTCACCAAAGTGGGAGGAATTCTGAAGTCAGTTGCTGAAATAGTTTTTACCCCATCCTGTTATATTAAGCTGTTCACAACCCAAGTGAGAAATGCATCTCTATGAACAGACATCCTTGTCAACTAGGTGGCAAGTGCTAACATCCCACCTTAAATTTTCTCATAACTTGAGGCAGCCACCTCTTGTCTCACATGCAGAAACTCAGAGTACAGGATCTCTCCAGCCTTACATACTGTTCCATCTCAGAGATTGCTTGCTTCTTGATGAAGGCACTGTTTTCACTTTTCCCCAACTCCTAAGACCATTGGGTGGAGGGGAAGAGATAGGAAGTGAGACAAGAGAAGCAGTTGCCTGGGCGGGCTCTCGACACCATTGGTGAGAAAGACAGGACACAGATGGAGGAAAAAAGGCACAGAGTTTAGGGGGCTCCGTTGGAGGTGAATCCCAGAAGGAAGCATGGCAGAGAAAAACCTGAAGCATCATTTGCGAAGCTTCATTTGCCTGGGAGCTTTACAAGAATATGAAGACTGAGAAGCAGGTCCAATTCTTTGGGATAATCACTTAGCTTTATCCTTTGCTAATGAGCAGCAAGCTGCCATTTCTCTCTCCTCTTTGCTATTTTTTTTTACTTCATTGTCAGAATTTCTAATTAATATTTATTTAACACCAAACATGGTGTAGATGTTTGGAGAACAGATGAAGAGGAAAAGCCTGGACCCCGTCCTAGAAAACTTTTGGGGTCTTCCGCAGAGACACCTGCTGATTCTTCAAGAGCTGCATCGCTGGGTAAGCTTAAGGCAGTAAAATCCATTCAGCTCCTATTCAGGCCCAACCATCTTCACACTGGGCAATAAATAACATAATAGGAATCAGTGAAATTTTAATTATGCCAAATTCATGGACTTTGGTACACAATAGGAAGAATGTATTTGTAAAAGTAAAAATGCCTCAAGAAGGTGTATGCTTACTAAGCCTTATGAGGACTGCCAGCTTCTGGGAACGTGGGCCATCCGGGCACTGAAGGAGTGTGCCTGGCTGTTATGAGTTCTTCCAGCAACACTTCAGAGTCAGCACCAGTGCCCAGTTTTTCCTCATGGAAACCATTTTGCCATCAAAGAAAAATTCTACTTTCCCCTCATCTAATTATGTGGACATTTACTAAGTTAAATGCACAAAGAGGCTGGGAGCCAACATCTACAAAGGAGAAATTTCAGACTCCTCTGTTTTCTACTATTCTGTGCTTCCTTGAAAACAGATACTGGGCAATGGAAAATGTGGTAAAAGTTGTAATGTTTTTGCTCAAAGGAAAAACACCTTTCCTTTCCTTTACATTGGCCAGCCACACCTGGCAAGGCAAAGAGCAGCTGAGTGAAAAGTCACTTGTGCAAAATCTAGCTAAGCTGTTAGCTGAGCTAGCAAGCAGTGACTTGGAAAAAATACATATATATATATATATATATATATATATATATATATATATATATATATATACCAGAAAATATATATTGAAATATTTTTGGTGTTAGTATATATACATATATATTCAACTTTTAAAAAAATTGACAAAGAAGTATGTTATTCACCTTCAAAGAAATGTTCTCAAGAAAATATCCCAAAGTATGTAATTTCATTTTATATCATATTAATGCCTGGAACATAATACAAGAAAGTTAAAAGCAGTCAAAACAATTCTCCATAAAGTAGGAGATATTTGCTCTAAATTTCCAATGTGATGCCAGTACTTGGAGAAGCTGAATAGTACAGAGAGGGCATCTAATAAATCCTAGAAGTCTTGTCTCTAATTCAGCCAGAAAGAACTTGACAGCTTTGCTTGATCCTGAAACAATGTATCTCCAGGTGGAGAAAGAAGTCTGATTGTGGGGAGAGGAGGTTATTCTACTCTTAGCTTTTCCACATGGCTTTATTACAAAAATGTTTACCTATTTTAGAAACAATTCTCTACTTGAAAAATAGAAATGCAGATGTTTTCTAACAGTCCCTGACCATCACATGTTTTGAGATTGAGGTGTAGAAAAGAGAGCCGTTTCTACCTGCTCTCCATGAGCATGGTAGGACCTCAAAGTCACTGCTCCAGCACACTCACTGCCCTGTCCTAACACCCAGGCCAATGTGAAATGCTCTGGAGTCTGTACATAGCGATAATGAAGGCTGAAAAAGCTTTCCCTAACATTAAATTCCTCAGTCAACTTCTGGGCCCCTTAAAACTGTGAACAAGACGACCCTTGTTCTGGAAAATCTATCACCTCTTGCCAAAACACACACATATACAAAAACACAACTGTTGGGCAAATAAATCTTTCCAGAGAAAATAGATTCCTTTCCAATTCAGTCAACTGTACTGAGCTGGAAAGGGAGAAATGTTATTTTTCCAGTGTGAAGGGAAAACAAGATCTCTCCTTGTTTTCCCTGTCTAGCCCATTTCAAAAGCAGGCCAGTTTGACTTCTTCATTGAGAGAGAGAGAAAGACAGAGTGAGAAGGGAAGGGAAGGGAAGGGAAGGGAAGGGAAGGGAAGGGAAGGGAAGGGAAGGGAAGAGAAGAGAAGAGAAGAGAAGAGAAGAGAAGAGAAGAGAAGAGAAGAGAAGAGAAGAGAAGAGAAGAGAAGAGAAGAGAAGAGAAGAGAAGAGAAGAGAAGAGAAGAGAAGGGAAGAGAAGGGAAGAGAAGGGAAGAGAAGGGAAGAGAAGGGAAGAGAAGAGACTAGTGTTGTTTATCAGAAGACACTTGGTTCCTTTCAGGCTGGAAATCACACATTGAAGCTTCCTTTTTCCTCTTTGACCTGAGACACATAAGGCAGGGCTAAATTCCCTGCTGCTGAGGAAATGTCAAGAAGTGTTGGGAGGTGAAAAGACAGAGGGTAGGTACATGGTCTAGTGAGGTAGGATTCTTCGCTGTTGACCAGCCTATGAACCACCCAAATCATTGAGCATGAAATATTGAGTTTACAAATTGATCTCCACTTTATTCAAGGCCACACACATATTCTATGATTACTTTTTACCTACATTACCCATAATTTGTGAACCTGAATAATCTCCTAGGAGAGTAAGAAAACAGAGTAATGGTGTGCCAGGCTGAGGAAAGAGATTTAAATGGACAGAGTGCTATGTATCCTCTGGCATGTTTAGAGTTTACTGAAGTAAAGTCTCAAGGAAGTCTTAACTATGACTGCACTAACTTGAGACAAGATTTCAACTTTCTAAGCTCCTCAACATAAAATTAAGCTTCACATATATAGCATGTAGTGTGTACTTGTTTCTCTGTAAAATGAAATGAAATTTCAGAAAGTGATAAATTTGGGAGATTGAACTTTAAGAGCATTATTGAAAATGTTCTGACAATATGGATGAACCTCGAGGATAGTATGCTAAGTGAAATAAACCAGTGACAAGAAGACAGATACTCTTCGGTCCCATTTACGTGAAGTATCTAAAGTAGTCAGACCCTTAGAAATGCAAAGTAGAGCAGTGGTTTCTAGGGTCTGGGGGAAAGGGGAAAAGACACTTGTTTAATGTAAATAGAGTTCAGATTACCAAAATGAAAAAGTTTTAGGTATCTGGCTTGTAAGATGGTAAATTTCACCTTATATGTTTCACTACTATAAAAGAAATGTTCTCTATGTAATTATTTTAAAAACTAGAGAATAATAGGCTTAAAGTGGATCTGAGAGAAATCATCTGGTCACCCTCTCACCCAAACCAGGATATTCCATTAGCTATTGCAGAAAAAAGTAATAATTTCATACATTTTCATTTGTTTCAAATATTGTTGATATTTGTCTTACCCAATTTGTGGTTACCATAAGCTCATACGATATCTGTTTCTTTTATCTCTGTTTCATTCCAAACCAATTCCAAACACAAGAAATGTCCTGCTCTCTTGCATTTGAATGTGAGTGAGCTCCAAATGGAAGAATGTGCTTCTTTCCTTCCCACTTATTTGATAGCTTGTGCAGTTTGGATCTTCTAAGGTCTGGAAGGGCATCGTATGCTTCAGAATTAATATTCTGAACCCTGAGGAGAAGAGTCAGAAAACCTGCAGTCCCCTCAAGGTATAGCTGCAACAACTCCATGGACTCATGGTTCAAGGCATCTTTCCAAAGCCCCATTCAGTGTGGTTCCAGAGACTATAGAGAAAGAAGGGAGTGTTTGCAAAGACCTGTTTCCAGAAGCACTAAAGTTCTAATGACTGGTTCAGAGAAACCTCCATTTCTAATGACTGAGGTAGGAAAAACAATGCCAAGTTTTTTCTTAGACAAACTCTTGTGATCTGAGAGTGATACAGAGAAGTTGTTGGTTTTAAAGAGAATATTTAAATAATGCAGAATATAAAATATTGATTCTAGAACTTTTCAGTGTATCAATAGTAGTAGCCACTAGCCACATATGGTAATTAAGCACTTAAAATGTGGCTCCTTTAAAGTATAAAATACACACCAGATTTTGAAAATAATACCAGAGGAATGTAAAATAGCTTATTAATAACTATAATATTGGTCACATGTTGAAACTATATTTTGTATATGTTGGTTTAAATAATATATATTATTAAATCAATGTGACCAGTTACTTTTAACTTTCTTATTATGGCTACTAAAAATTTAAATGACACACAGAGTCCCACAAAAGCAAGGCTTGCTTGAGTGTCGTTGGTGGGGTAATAATATGAGTGTAATAATTTATAGTTTTAATTTGAGCATTGTGCTTGAGTATGATATTGTTATGTTACAGAATTACATGCTTATGACTTTGTAATAAAAGATTTTGTAATAATACAGGGGAGTTATTTGTGCTGGACACTGTATGTGGCTTGCAATTCTATTCCTATTGGACAGCACTGATATAGACTATTCTGTGAAATTTAGAATGAATAAAGATGAAGGTAAGGGTCTACAGTGGTATGGTATAATAATAATAGATAGCTTTTATGACACATCTACTATGTATCTGAAACTTAACCTATATAATTTTACTTAATTCTTAATAACATTCCAAGAAGGTAATTATTAATAGTCTCATTTATTGAAAGGCTAAACATCTTTCCCAAAATTGCACAACTTGCTAGTAGTAGAGCCGGTATTTAAATTCAGCTATTCTGGCACCAAAATACATGAGTGTTCAGATCTCTTAAATGTTCTTTACCTCACTTGAAAAACAATGCCCAAGAATGTTGACATTAGGTGACTTGGAGAAAGTACAAATGTCTTCCCACTCAGCTGCTAACTATAGCTTAAGAGTTTTGATGATCTGAAAAATCAGTGTTATCTATTTATTCTTTTATCATTGAGAAAGTTTTAATAGAAAACATTGGCCCTTAAACTATAAAAACTCACATAATTATAAGAGTACCAGAAGGGGAAGAGGAAGAGCAACAAGTGGAAAACTTACTTGAATGAATAATAAAGGATAACTTCCCCAATCTGGCAAAGGAAATAGACTTCCAGGAAGTCCAGGAGGCTCAGAGAGTCCCAAAGAAGGTGGACCCAAGAAGGAACACACCAAGGCACATCATAATTACATTAGCCAAGATTAAAATGAAGGAGAGAATTCTAGAAGCAGCAAGAGATAAGGGGACAGTTACCTATAAAGGAGTTTCCTTCAGACTGTCAGCTGATTTCTCAAAAGAGACCTTACAGGCAAGAAGGGACTGGAAAGAAGTGTTCCAAGTGATGAAAGGCAAGGACCTACATTCAAGATTGCTCTATCCTGCAAAGCTTTCATTTAGAATGGAATGGCAGATAAAGTGCTTCTCAGATAAGGTCAAGTTAAAGGAGTTCATCATCACCAAGTGCTTATTATATGAAATGTTAAAGGGACTTATCTAAGAAAAAGAAGATAAAAAATATGAACAGTGAAAGGACAGCAAACTCACAGTTATTAACATCCACACCAAAAACAAAAGCAGACTAAGTGGACACCTAAACAGGAGCAGAACCACAGAAATGGAGATCACATGGAAGGTTAGCAACAAGGGAGTGGGAGGAGGGGGGGAGAAGGTACAGAGAATAAGTAGTGTAGACAGTGGGGAGAAAATAGACAGGGGGAGGGCAAGAGTAGTGTGGGAAATGTAGAAGCTAAAGAACGTATGACACAGGGACATGAACTAAAGACGGGGAGTGTGGGTGGGAGGAAGTGTGCAGGGTGAAGGGGAATGAAGGGGAGAAATAGGACAACTGTAATGGCATAATCAATAAAATATATTTTTGTTAAAAAAGAGTTTGATTATCTGAAAAATTAGTGTTATCTATTTATTCTTTTATCACTGAGAAAGTCTTAATAGAAAATATTGGCCCTTAAACTATAAAAATGAACATAATTTAAGTTGAAGAAAATTATAAATTGAGTCAATATTTCCTAAATACAGAAGAAAAATGTATTTGATGGGGGAGACATTAATATTAAGTACCTACTGTATGCATCAGAGTGTCTCATAGTTCATTTTTCTTGACAGGTGCAAAATGAAAAACATAATCTTTATCTCCACACCAGCTCCTCCTCCTCCTTCTCCTTTGGCCCTGTCACCAAACTCTACACAGTAAGTTAAGCCAGAAATCTTGTTTCCTCTACTTCTTTCATTGTTTTACCCTCCTTTCAATCCAACGACTTTATAGGACTCAGATTTACTTACTTTGCTTGAATAGTACAGGCCATGCTTCCCAATAGCTGTGCCAGTTCTTACTCTCATCATAAGAACACAGTCTGATATGCAGCTAACATGGGGCATAATTCAGCCTTCTAGTTTTTCCCCATCAAATAGGTTTGTAATTATAGCTCAATGTTGTGTTAATTGGCTGAGTTACTTATGATTTCTTAGTTTTTTTAGTTTATCGCTCTGTAAATTTCCTACTGGTATGCTTTGCCCATCTTTCTTTTGAGGTTACTGTTTTTTTCTCATTGATTAGTTTGATTTATGTTTTGATTTGTATCATCTATAGTCTAGATAAAAATCCCCTGTTCATGTGAAACATCATAAAGGCTCTTCTCCCATTTTGAAATACATTTTTAACTTTATTCATATGCCCTTTGTATAACAGAAACCTTTAACTTTGATGTACTCAAGAACCAATTTTATGTCATATGGTTTTTGAAGAGTTTTTTAAAGATTTTATCTATTTACTTTTATAGAGGGAAGGGAAGTAGAAAGAGAGAGAGAAATATCACTGTGTGGTTGCCTCTCACATGGCCCCCACTGGGGATCTGGCCCACAACCCAGGCATGTGACCTGAGTGGAAATAGAACCGGTGACCATTTGGTTTGCAGCTCGCACTCAATCCCCTGAGCTATCACAGCGAGGGTGGTTTTTTAAAATTCTGCTTAAGAAATATTCTACTGCTTCTACATCAGACAAGTTTAGAGTAAATTTATCATGTATCTCAAATTTCTAACTAGAATTTTGTGGGATTAAACTGTACCTATTAAATAAATGTGGAGAGAGTTGATATCTTTAGAACATTAAGTTTTATCACCCAAGAACTAGGAGTCTCTCATTCCTCAGATTTTTTCTTTGCCCTTTATTAGAATATTTAAATTTCATCAAGAAGATCTTAAGCATTCTTGGTTATGTTAATTACCAGACCATTTTTTATTTGTTATTGTTATGTGAGTGGCATCTTACTTTTTAATAACATTTCTAGTTGTATGCTGTTGAAAATGCTCTTACAATTTGATCATATATACACATCAAGTTCTTATAGCTTACCTATTGATTCTATTGGTTATTCTGAATAGATAAATATATTGCCTGCAAAAATATGATTTTCTTTTTTTCCCCAATCTTCTTATTTCTCTTTCCTTCAGCATTGCCCAGGATTTCCAGTATTATAGTATTGGTTGTAATATTGTGGTTCCTGACAGTGAGAATATTTATCTTGTTTCCAGTCTTAACAGGAATACACTTAAAGTTTCTCCATTAAGGATAATACTTGCTGAGGGTTTTAAAATATAATCATCATCCATTTAAGGGAATTAAAGAAATCTTTTTCTACTCAGCTTGCTAAGAGATTTTATCATAAATAAATAATCTGTCAAATACTTTTTCTGCAACATCTAAAGTTATAATTGAGATGTTTAAAGAATTTAACCTACTGATGTTCTGAATTCTGTTGTCAAAATCCTTCATGATGAATCATTCATTAACCAAATTATATTACTTTAAAACATACCATTGGGTTCAATTGCCTAATATTTTAAAAGATTTTTTCAAGGATCCCAGATGGCAGCAGAGTAGGAGGAAGCTATACTAACCCCCTCCCAGGACCAAAAATGGAATTACAACCAACTTATAGAAAAATCATTCTGAATAACCAACTTTAACACTAGCTCAAGAGAAGCCTTATAACCAATGATTTATGAAAGAAACCACATCACCACATCAAGACTGGTAGGACGTGTGAAGGTGGGAGAGGGCTGGCTGGGCTCCCATGGACTGCAGCTGAAATCCTGGAAGGATATTTCAGCAGGTGGGGGCCTTCTCCCTGAGAAGTGTGGGGTGTAAACCAGAAACTGAGCTCCTTAAACTAGAGTATCAGAACCAGGACAGGAACTCAAATAACATCTGGTTATGAAAGCAGCCGGAGTTCTCTCCACAAGAGAGAGACACTAGAGTTGCAGAGAGCCTCCTAAAAGGCCAAAACACAAAATTTCATTTGCAGTCACTTACCCTGCACTCTGGCAGAGGGAGTGAAGAGCAGACTAGAGCCACAAGAAAAGAGTTTAGGGTTGGTGGCTCTGGAGGGAGAGCTGAAGGGTCAACCACCAAGATCCCTGTGCTCAGTCATTCCCCATAATGAAAAAGCCATCTTTCTCAGGCACAGCACTCTCCACCATGAGGCATCAGCCTAGGGAGGAGCAATAACCCTGCCCGCAGGAATCCTTCTCATCCAGCTAACTGTAGCTTAACGGGGCTACTAATGAGGATTACAGCAGGAGATTCTTTAATTGATTAAGCAAAACAGAAAGAAAAGGCAGAACTCTGGGAGCTTTGAAGTTTTAGCTGACACTTCTCCAGTCCCAGTGCTAGTGAAAGCCAGCCATGGTGTGCAGCTTGGTTCCTTCTGCACACACCCAACCCCAGCAGAGGGAACCACAAGCTGTGGATCACTGATACTTCCAAATAGGTTGCCTACGGTCAGTCACAGGCAACACCTGATATAGGCTGACAAGAGTCTTTGCATATTTACCTAATACATACAAGCAACCACAAAGAGTCGGCCAAAGTGGGAAGACAAGAAACAGGCCCCAAATGAAAGAATAAACTCCAATAGAAAAACTAAATGAAATGGAGGCAAGGAATTTATCAGATAAAGAGTTTAGAGTAATGATAATCAGGATGCTTAACAACATTAAAAAAGACATAGAAACCATAAAAAAAGAACAGTCAGAAATAAAGAATGCAATGTCTGAAGTAAAAATTTATACTAGAGAATGAAGAGTAAGTAAAATGAAGTGATGGATCAAATCAGTGGTTTGGAGGACAAGGTAGAAAAAACACAAGCAAAGCAGCAAAAAGAAAAAAGAATTTTAAAAATTGAGAAGAGTTTAAGAAACCTTTGGGACAAGAAGTGTAAAAACATCCATATCATGGGGATACCAAAAAGAGAAGAGAGTGAGCAAGAGATTGAGAACCTATTTGAAAAAATAATGACCAAAAAATTTTCCTAAGTGGTGAAGGAAAAAAAAAAGAACGTAAATCTAGGAAGTGCAGAGAGTCTCTCCAAATATAGACCCAAAGAGGCCCTCACCATTACACATAATTAAATGGGCAAAGCTTAAAGACAAGAAGATTATCTTAAAAGCTGCAAGACAAAAGCAGTTAGTTAACTACAAGGGAGCTCCCATTAGGCTATCATCTGATTTCCCAACAAAAACATTTCAGGTCAGGAAGGACTGATGTGAAACATTCAAGATGAGGAAAAGCAAGGACCTACAACCAAGGCTACTTTACCCAGTAAGGTTACCATTAAAATCAAAGGACAAATAAGGAGCTTCCCAGACAAGAAAAAAAAGTAAAGGAGTTTATTAACACCAAACCAGTACTGCAACTAAAAAAAAAAAAACTTAAAGGCTTGCTTTAAGAAGAATGAATTATCAGGGCAGGGCTTACCATGTGAGTCAGGCTGATGGAGATTCAAATATGGTGCCACCACACTGCATCTGTGTGAGGGAGAGCTTGGAAAAGGTACAATGTCACCGTCTGCAGTTCACTCTGAGAAGAAGTTGTCTCTCAGTTCTTGCCCTGATGTCAGACACTTCAGTTCCTCCCTGTATGCTACTGGTGCCTTTCAAGCTGCTGCTCTGGTGCTGGAGCCCAGAGGGGGTGAATCTGATTTATCCAATATTGCAAATGGTGTCTTGAGTGTTACTTCTATTAAGTCAACTCTGCATAATAAAGTCAACATCACCCTGGATGAAGAAATTCCAATTGGGAAAATAATTGAAGTATGCTGCAACCAATGAAGATAATTTGGGAGATTTAACCTTTGAACTAAGTACATGGAATGTTTACTTTGAAGTTGACAAAGGTTTCTACAAAGTTGGAAGAGTGACTGCCATTGATGAAGACTACCCACCAAACTGTGTTACATACAAAATAATCAGTGCAGATATTCAAGTCATACAAATATTCTGGATTCACCTCTCTTGGGATGATTGAGCTCACCACAAAGCCAGACTATGAGACTATGAGCAGTATAACCTCACAGTGGAAGGTGTGGACTGTGACAGATTTAACTCACACACAGCGATGACCATGGTCACTGTTGACTTTGAAGATGAGAATGATGAAGCACCTGTTTGCATACCCTCTCTATATAAGGCAGTCATTTTTGACAGTGTTGTTCCTGGGACAAATGTTAATGGCTTCAAACTGAACTGCCATGGCACAGATTCACAAGATTTTGAAATGCACTTTGAGATAGTTTATGGAAATGAGAACCATCATTTTGGATTTGACCCAACTTGAGGTTCAAATACTCCAAAATTAATTGTGAAGAGTTCTTTTAACTTTGAATCTGGAGCTGAATTGCAATGGCGGTACCATTTTGTGGTGCACATAACTGATGACAACCTGAAATACAGCAAAGCCACCAAGCCCAGGGCAGGCACTGCTATTATAGATATTTATGTGACCAGGGCCAATGTGCCACCTCCTTCAACTACAGTCCTGAACAAAGGAAAGGCCTGACCATTGTGTACACAGCTATCAACACATACACATCCAGTGACTGGTACATTCCTTTCATCTTCACTCTGATGGCAGTTTTCTTTGCCGGGTTGTTTTCCTGGGTATGTTTCTTGCTTTGGAGATATGGAAACACTGTGGAATGCTCTGAGAAAATGGCCAAGGAAGTTTCCAAGCCCAAACCCAAGGAAATAAATTATATTGCAGGAGGTAGAAACCAAGCAGAAAAGATTGTCATGGAAAACAGAAATAAAAAACTAGAGGTATTAACAGAAACTGTAGTGTATGAGACCATATTTGATGGAGAAGCTATTGATCCAGTCTCTGAGAATGTGTACAACAGCAGAACTGGTGCAAGAAAGTGGAAGAAGACCCCCAGGCACCAGGAGTTGTCTTTGGTAAACATGTACTCCCTCCCAGAGTCCCACCCTTCTGAGGAGTCAACATCCTTACAAATTCCCATTCAGGAGTAGCATTTCCTGGTGTTTCTGAATGATTGCTTTTGTGTGCGTGTATGTTACTCTCATTGCAATTTTTTTCTTGGCTATCTAAAATTAAATTGTATATGTGAGGGCTAGCTGCTTTGTTTATAGCTTTCTGTAATCTTCCAGTTCAAGGTGTCTGGATGAGGGCATCAGGACTGGTCAAACTTCAGTCTCTAAATACACTTTGCTAAAAACTGGAGACTAAATTGATATATGTTCACTGTCTGACTTTGTACAGTGGAAGGTGTGCCTGTTACGACTGGAGACTTTGTTTTGCTCACTCCTATAGTCCCAGCATATGCTTGGCACAGATTGGGGACTCCATACATATTTGATAAATAAATGAATTTGAATATATATAAAAAAGGAGGAGGAGGAGGGGGAGGAGGAGGAGGAGGAGGAGGAGGAGGAGAAGAAGAAGAAGAAGAAGAAGAAGAAGAAGAAGAAGAAGAAGAAGAAGAAGAAGAA
>PVKM010019261.1:0-24357 GCA_004027735.1 Carollia perspicillata | reverse complement strand
GGGTCAGATTTGTCTTGAGGACAGACTGTGTAGTTTGCTGATCCCTATTTTAAACATTGGCCCTTTAGTCTTTATTGCCCAAGAGGACACTCTGAGTTTCTCTTCTTAGACTCTTCCCTTCTCGCCACACCCTCCACACATTTCTCCAATAGGTATTGCCAGGATCCTGATGAAAGACCAGAATGTTCTAGCACTGGCTTTTTGCCCCCCTGGCTTTTTGAGTGGTTGGGAGCATGGGCAGGGTGTGCTTGTCAAGAAGTGGGACCAGATGGTAAAATGTCAGCTTGTCCTGTTCACCTCATTCCCGTTATGACCCTAAAATACAAACCACAAGCAGAAGGAAGCCTAAGATTCTTTTAATTTGATATTTTTCTCCAAGGGGAACATTTAATGGGAGCAAAAACCTCATCATCAGTGACACTTAAGAGTCCCGATGAAAACCAACCTTTTATGTAGGCATAGCCACCTGTCCACATGCCAGGTGACCATGGCAGTGGTGACCTTTGTTAGGACACGAACAACAGGCCAGAAGAGTTTCGAGGCCAATGCCAGCCTGCAGAACCTAAAGTGAGGCTGAGCAGTAGCCAGTCGCTCTTCAGAATCCCCAAACTCCATCTGCTGTGGGGCGGTGAGAACAGTAAAGAGCACTTCTAGGGGACTGGGAGTTTCTAAAATCTTCAAGTGCATTTCATTTCTGTGCTTAGAAGACTTGCTGTGTTCTTTAAAACCTAGCTAACTGCTTCCGTTACAGCATGGGGAAACAGGTTTAGTGCTTTATGAGGTGCAGCTTAGCCAGAATAAGTGTGTGCAGGTGCAAAGAACAGAAAGCTGCTTTGGCCTCAGGTAACTGAGCATGCTCTCCTCCCTCTGTAAGCAAGGGGTCTCAGTTGTTGCCTGCCAAGTAATTGCAAGTACCTGCCTGATCCTTCCTTTCAGCAAGCGTGGCCTTCAGATGCACAATTACATGATTAATGGAGGTCAACTAGCTGTTGCTCCTGAAGCCAGAGAAGGCCTTTTTCTCTGTTGTTTTTTTTTCTTTATTTACCATTATACATCTGTGTCAAACTTGAAAGTGTAACCAGGCAAAGGGTAGATGGTGAAGTGCAAGGGTTGCTTCACACATGTGCAGCTCATGCCTCAAGCCCCCTCTGTTGTAGATAAATAATCCTTTGCAGTTGCTGTTTGCTTGGAAAACAGCCTCCTCAGCCTTTCTGGGCTCTTCCTGCATATTTTGGCAGTTTTTGCTGGCTTCCCCCAAAATGACTTCAGTGAGGAAACTTGTCTGTCCGTCACAGGCGTTTGGTGGATGACGAGGTCACTGGCATGGTTGCACATGCATTCCTGAACCGCGGACATCTGCTTTGCTCTTTGCAAAGTGCTGAACCCCAGAGTGCTGCGTGACTTGTGTCAGAAAAAGAAACAGGCATTTCAGACACTCGGCAACTAGCAGTCATGAGGTTTACCTCAATTTTCCCCATTAAGGGCACCCGGGAATCAGGTTTGTACCCGGAGTGCCTCTTCTGGGTCTGGAGCATTTCTTAAACTGCTCTTTTGTGTATCTTCCATCTCAGGAAGAGAAGTAGCCACCAAAAAGAGTCAGACTGGGGTGGGGGAAGGAGGTCTGAAAGCACAGAGAGATGTAAAGGATGTTATGAGTTCATTTGTCTACAGTTCCCCCCAAACATTGCTCTGAGCAGCTGACTCCTTAAATGTGAAACAGCTGCACCAGGTCCCAAATCCACACATGGCCATGTTCCAGGGCCTGGCTCCCCTGTCCTTACTGTGCTTGACACTAGTAGCATCCCTCCTACGGAGGCAGCTAGGGAGAGACGGTTTCTTTTGGCATTTCCTCCTTCTGGCATATTCTGAAACTTTAATTTTATGAGAGGAAATCTCTACTCAAAACCTCTCAGTCTCAGACCCAGTGGCAAGGAATCCTCATGTCCTGTCACTTTGGCCCTGTTTCAAAGCACATTTTCAGGACTGGGAACTGAGGGCAAGAAGCACAGCAAAACAGTGGGGAGAGAGGGAGGGAAGGCCCACGTTGCTCCTGGTGCCCCTCATGTTGGTCTGCAGGGCAGAAATCTCAAGGAAAGGGTGTTTGGGACAGGTTTTGGAAGGGATTTGTGTATCAAGGATTATTAAAGAACAATAAATAGTTTCCCTGTTGGACACTTATCTTTCCTTCAAAGAAGTCAAGATTTCTGAAGACTACATAAAGCAAGGAACACTGTGCAGTTAAAAGATAGGAATTCTGCCCTGGCCCAGTGGCTCAGTTGGTTGGAGTGTCTCGTCCTGTAAACCAAAAGGTTGCAGATTCAGTCCTCGTTCAGGGCATGTACCTAGGTTGCAGCTTCCAGCCCTGGTTGGGGCACATATGGGAGGCAGCCAATTGATGTTTCTCTCTTACATTGATGCCTCCCTCTCTCTCCCTTCCTCTCTCTCTCTAAAGTCGATAAAAACATTCTCTGGTGAGGATTTTTTTTAAAAAAAGATAAGAATTCTGAAAGGTTTAGAACAGTTTCGCTAGTGGTCATTTGAGATGCCGGGTAGAGCTGCAGTGGCAGAGCTGTAGTGTCCCCATTCGGTCTCTCCTGTGAATCTCTGTGAAGTCTGACTGTCCACCATGGACACTGTCAGCTGCTGTGACAGGGAAAGATGCTGAGAGCCAGCTCCCATCCCCCTTGATGATGCAAAAACAGACTCCGTGGGCAATGAGGGCAAACCAGAGAGGGGAGACCTCCCCCTCCCTTATCACCTGTGACTGTTCTCCTTCTCAGTATTAACAAAATAGGTGTCATCGTCTTAGGTCCTGAAAGTATTATCCATAAGGATAAACTCCCAAAAGAAAATACAAAAGGGCCATCATGGTCAGCTTTCGAAAAGTCGTCATTTTCCCAGACATTTCTGTGGGGAATTTCTTCAGTACTGTGTTTCCTCTCAACACAGCAGTTCTTGGGAATCGATTTTCCACAGTCGTTGAACACTAAGCCTGTGTGGGCCGTCGGGAGTCCCTCAGTGCCTCCCCGTCCAGGCAGCCCAGCACTTGCTGGACCTCCTGTGGCGAACAGCTGTTCGGGGGAGAACAGTTTACCCAAGTATCTGCAGGTGCTCAGCCCTGGAAAGCACTCAGCAGCACTCAGAGGTAGTCCAGCTTGAGCTTAGTGCCCCATTCGCCCGGCAGGCAAGCACCCCTGGCAAGACAGGTTGATCATTTACTGGGTGGGTGGGAGCCCTGTGTAAACAGTGGTCCCTGAATAGACACATGCTCGGTTTCGCTCCTCCCTTTGTTTTCCCCATCCCTCCCATCCTTTTGGCCCTCCTCTTGGCCTGTACACCCTGCCTAACAAGAAGCCAAGCTGAAGAGTCAGCACAAAATGTTTACTTCGGGGGGAGAATATGGTGGTCCAGCATCGTGGGGGGACGCTCGGTGGGCTTGGGTTCCTTCAGGATGTTCTTGGACAAGAGCAACTTCAGATAAGTTTTCATTCTATGACATTCAAAATCTGCCTGTGTAAAAATTTTCAAACAAAAGTTGATCTCACCAGATTCTTCCTCCAACGGCACGTGTTGTAGAATTATGAGAAACTGTAGTCATCTTTTTCCCCCTAAATCTCCCCTTCCCCCAACTCATTGAGTTGTAGGTTGAGTTTCGCTGTACTGGCCCTCTGTTCCAAATTCTGGCCTCTGACTGTAAGCCGAAACTTTGCCTCCCTTTCTAAATTTGATTATAGCTGACTATCTCTGCTTCTAATTATGATCTTAAGTACAGAGGAGGTCTACTTTCTAAACTGCAAAACCTGTAGAATTCTATAACTATGGTTAAGTGTGGTATTTATATTTGAATCATTTTTGTCACTGCCCTTCCCAAATGTTCAACCAGATTTTTGACATTTGTGAAGTGTCATGCTACATAAATGCTTTGTGACTTGCAGTTCAAATTATACTTTTGCAGTGAAAGCTTTTCATTCCAATAAGGCCTCCCATGAGGACCCTCTTCCTCCACTCAAAAGAAGGTCTGGCCTTGGAGTTAGACGGAGCTGGGTTTGTCTTGGTTTCACTAATTTTTATGTTTAACTTTAGAAGAGTGATTCTCTCATCTGGAAAGCAGACCCAATGGTATCTGCCTTATAGGGTTGTTACAAGCATTCAGTAAGATAACATAAAGCAAGTCCTCAGCACAGCCCCTGGCATAATAAGTGCTAACCTTTATTTATGCTGTGCTTCTCAAGCACCTGGTGAATGACTCAATCACACACAGATGGCTGGGCCCCTCTCCCAGAGATTCCAATTCTGTAGGTCTGGGTGAGGTCCATGAATTTGCATTCCTAATAAGTTCCCAGGTGATGCTGAAGCTGCTTGTCCACACACCATACTTTAAATAGCATTGATTTAAAAGATCTTCCAGCTTTTTCATACACGTTCTTGTTATTTTTGTGTCATCAAAAGACTCGTGAGCAGTATATGTGCTGGATGCTGCGCAAGTAATTTAAAAAGGAGTTTAAAATACAAAGCAGATACTTAGATAAAAGTCATCAGCTGTAAAATAGAACAAATCTTCAAGAAGATTAAGTATTTACATCGTATACCCACCAGAAGAAATGCATTTTGGGGTTGGTGAGGAAGTTAGTAATAGTATGCGTGTTGAAAGTTTTTTAAAAACTTATCTTTTTAGGTATTCAAAACCTCTAGAACGAGTACCTTTCTGTCAACCTTTCTTAAAGAAGTGATTCAGATGGGGAGAGAGAAAAACCCAATGCGGCGTTTTCAATACCCTATTTCAGGAAGCAAGTTATTTAAAACTTACGAAAGCCAACATCTAAAGGAAATCAAAACCTAAAATACAATTGAGCCAAGTGAGTGCTTTCAGCATATAAATGCCACCTGAAACTGTGATGGAGCACTTAAATATTGAAAAACAGAGAAAACTTCCAAAAACATTGGTCTCGTGTCTAATGCTATTGTGAACATAAATACTGTTTGCATAGTAGTGGATAATTCTGAAATTCAAATCCATTTGCAAATTTAGAAATAACTCTATAACACATAAGTGTCCATGTTTATGTCTTGTTAAACAATTGCCATAACATCACATAAGAACGTTGTAGCCTTGACAGATTGGCCAGACTTTTTAAGTCCCGTTAAGACCCTTAAGAAAGGGGCCAAAAAAGCGTATACTAATTACCAGTATATGATTTATTTCCTGAGTTACTTCCTCTAAAGAGTGTACTACCAGGCTTCATCCAAAGTAATTTATTTGAAAACTGCAAAAGGTTGTGGGGCACCACTGGGGCACCATGTGGGGTAAGGTTGTGGGGCACCATTTTAATAACGGGGAGCATAATTTCTGCCACCACATGCGTGCATCATTTCACTGCGCACATGGTTGTGAAGTCAGCTCTGACAGAACAGGGTTTCCCTGCAAAAGGAGATGTGGATAAGGGCACGGAGTTCATCTGTCCCAGCTTCCAGCACACGGGCCCTGCTTTACTGGCATTTTATCCACACCGATAACACTGGCATGTGTCTGGTTTCTCCACCGTTGGCAGAAATGTTCAAACTGGGTGTTGGACTTGTTAGTTGCTATACGGAGACCACACAATGAGAATCTCCCTATAGCAGGTGTCTGGTGTGACACTGGATTGTCTCGAGCAAGCATGTTCTTTGCAACACAAATCTAGCCTTCTGGCGATGTTACTTTTTGTTATGTGCAGGCAACAGTGTTTTTAAACAGTACAGTGCTAAAAATAAGGAATAGCTTGTGGTAAATCAGAATTAAAATAAAAGACAGGGTAAAATTAGAAATCTGAAGGCCCAGCTAGTTGATGAAACAACAATCAGCGTCTGTTTCTCTCCACCTCAACTCTTCTAGCAAAATGTAATGATTGAATTTGGCTGCATTTTAATTCCTCTCCTCAACTTGTACGTTCCCATGAAAGTAATGATCCTTCAGCTCTGCGTACAGTGAAGAGACCAGGGGTAACTGCCTATCCAGATAGACAAAGCCCGTTTATATCCAAGCTTTGAAACACTTGTCTGAATGCTGATTTATGAGTATTTCTTCTTGGCACCCAGTTTCTATTTAATTTTTGTTTCCAGTGTGATTTAAAAGTGATTGGTGGCAGTGGAATGATTTTGAAAGGTGGACAGGAAAGGGTGGAAAGGAAGAAACATAGGGTCTGCTAATCCAGCAGTCAAATAATTGACCCATGGGTAATTAAAAGTTGGCCGAGGTCGTGGAAACAAGACTGGCCCTCAAGTGATGGCAGACTCAAGTCTCCTTTGTAGTTTTTGGACATGAGGCAAGGAGCCAAATGTTCTGTCTAAACTGTTTGGGAATTGCTTTTAAGTTCAGCACTCTTAGAAAGGTATTATGTGACAAGTTACTGCTTCAGTGCCCTCAAATGGCACAGTGGCCTCCACAAATTAGAGCCTAAATTAGACTTGGGGGCTCAGAAGTGGTTCTAGAATGGTTTTCTGCCTCCATCCATTTCTGTGTCAACATGTTCCCTTCAGTCACATGTCTTGGGCAGGAAGGGCAGTGTGAAAAATTTCCTCTTCCCCCACCTCCCTGTCTCCCTTTCACCCAACATACATCCTTTTTGGGTTTAACATGAAGAACTCTGTGTATGTAAGTCAATTATATAATGACACAGCAATTTCTTCCTGGCCAAGTTCAGTTTCAAGCCATAAACTTGTGAAATGAGCCCTGTTATACAAGTGCAGGAATTGTAGGGTCTCCATAAAATGTACCCCCCTTACTCTATTGAAGATTAATTACGGGGGTGGAAACACTCATATAAGAGCCACTAATTCCATCCCTGTTATCAAGAGGGAAAAATGCCAGACCCAATGAAGTCCTCATTGAAATACCACACCCCACTGTTCAGAGGAAACTTTACAGCTAACACATAGCTATTCTGTAAATAGGAAAAGGGCTTTGTGGCCACGCGAGGTTTGAACATCACTGCCGATCATTAACCCCTTACGGAGATTACCACAACATACTTGAATGTCCCAAAGATCTAAGATGTTCTCCAGTAAGAAGATCTGTTCAACTCTCACTCAGCCTTTCCCAAATTTTCTGACATGGGACACTTTGAGAATGTTGCTAAATTATTTTTGAGTATTTTCTTCCAAGGTCTCAGGAACATGTAGCCAGTGAAACTCCTGTTCATTGTTTTCCTCCTGGGAACACAGTCAGCTATGTCCCTACCCCTGCACAGCTGTGTCGCCCGGCCTTTCTGCTTTAGGATCCAGCCGGCATTCGACTGGCATCCTCAAGCACATTGACAGTATATTTTTTTAAAAAATCAGAATTCCAATACATCAAGTTATAAGGACATTAAATTGGTTATTTTTTTTTGTGTGTCCAAGGGCACATTTTACCCCAAAGGGGAGATCTACACAGAAGATCAAATTATAAGCACCAGTTTGCTCGGTGAACGTGAAAATGCCACTAACATCCACTGGCCACGACCTCTGCATCTGGTCCCACTGAAGGACAGATACGTCCCAGTGGCTGGACATACTTTCCCTCTTTGTTTGCCTTTCTGGCTCTCAAATTATTTTTCTTATTTCATTATTTTTTTTGATAAAAATAATTGATGCACATACTTTTAAACAGAAAAGTTCTTTTTAAAAAAATCTGCCACTTGCCCTTTTAGTTTCCAGCTCGTCCTGCCTCTCCAGGAGTTTTTGGCGATATCTCCAGGTGGTCAAATGCACATGATATGCCTACATAAATAATAGGCCGATTTCTTCAAGTACTGGTTGTATCCATTATTGATATATCCTATCTTGATGGGATTCTATTTCCTTATTTTCCTCACATTTTGTGTCTGCAGGATTTACATCATAGGAAACAGAAATAATTCTAGCTACTTTAGGTAGGTGGAGATTTCATGTAGGGAATTAAAAACAGAAAAATCACTGGAAGGGCTAGAAGAGTTTGAGGCATGACTCCCTGAACTGGATGAGATTGGCGGGCAGTCTTTTTACTGAGGTGTAATTTGCATATAATACCATTCACTTTTTAAAAGTATTTTATCGTTCTATTATAGTTGTCCCAATTTTCCCCACTTTGCTCTCCTCTGCCCAGCCCACCCTACAGTCAGTTCCCACACTGTTGTCCATGTCTGTGGGTCATTCATACAAGTTCCTTGACTAGTCCCTTCCCCTTCTTTTTAATGTGACCAATTCACTGAGTTTTAACATATCTATATAATTGTATAACTATACACCATTACTTTCAAGATATGAAACACTTCCATCCCCCCTAAAACTTCCACCATAGCCTTCCCAGTTCCTGACAACCACTGATCTATTTCTGTTTCTCTTACCTTTTCTAAATTTTAGTTTTTTGTGTCTGACTTCTTTCACTCACCTGGTGCTTTTAAAATTCATTCATGGTATTACAAGTTCATTACACGGTAGTATTTCAGTATGAATGTACCATAATTTACCCATTCACCCCCTGAAGGACATTTGAGTTGTAGACGGTTTTGACCGTCCTGAATAGAGTGCTGTGAACATTCATGTGCTATCCTTCACATGGACATGTGTCTTCGCATCTCTTGGGTAAATATCTAGAAGGGGAGTTGTTGAGTTGTGTGGTGAGAACCCGCAGGCCGTCTTCTAGAGCCATGGTACCATTCCACATTCCCATCAGCAGTGTACGGAGTTCCGGGTGCACCACCTCTTCAATGCGTGGAACAGTCTGTCTCGTGGGTGAGGTCTTAAACTAGTTTCCCGGACTCCCCAATGCTTTTGCCTTCTAAATTTGCTAGTGCATGGCCTTCCCCCAGCCTGGTTCCCTGTGGGAGAACAAGCAGTGATACAGGTTTGGATCTACTAACCAGTGATGTCCAGGATGAGTACATCCTCCAGTGTTGAACTGGACATGGGGATGGATTTGAAAAGATCATTGATCGTGGTCTTGACTTGACACTCACTGGGTTTTACGTATCAGATAAGACGATGTTTTATGGTTCTTTTGCAGGCTTTTTGATCACTCCATGGAAGGATTTAAAAACTGGGAGTTCATGACCATCCATTGCTGGGGAGAGCGAGCCGCCGGTGACTGGATCCTTGAAGTCTATGACACTCCCTCTCAGCTAAGGAACTTCAAGACTCCAGGTGAGCACTTCCTTTCTATAATTTGCTTAGCCATGTGGGACAAATTGAGTATCTTTTAGCCAAGGAGTGTTTCACACTCGTATGTTAACATCATTCTCATGTGATCCTGTGGTTTGAGTTGCTTGCATATATTCCAGTTCTCAAGATGATTTCAGAGGTAATCATTGAAAGATAAGAAATAAAGAACAAATATTTAGGTTAAGTACAGGATAAAACATGACACTATTGATTGCTGTTCCAGAAGATAGGATCCATGTCTGTAACCAGCTTCCCTTACTTTCTCTGTCCATAAACAAGCCAGCCTTGTCCACCCGCAACGGGTTAAATTGCCTGGTCATAAGAGGAGACACGTTTCCTTAGTTATCTTTTTTTCTGAGTTTATTCTGCATTCACATTTCAGTGCAGACCTGTGCCAGCTACACTGTTTACCACTAAAGAAAATGAATGATGGTATTCTGCCCAACATGAACCCAGAACTAAGGAAAAAGAACACTTTCTTGATATGTTAAAAAAAACAACATGGAAATTAGATGTTAACAAAGGTCCTTTCAGGTGGTCTCAGGACCTTGTTGCTATATGTGTCCTGTTTCCCTCTTCATGAAAGCTTATTTCTAACCTTAAAGTGGTGGGGTAGGGGGGCATACAAATGCAGCATCCGGTAGGGGATTGAACAGTTTTTCACAACAGCCTGTATTGCCTGTGATGGAGTCCTATGGAGTACTGTGCTTAGAACAAACACTCTGTTTAATAACTAACCCGGTTTCTCACCCAACTGTGGGCACACATTTGATTGTCTGAAAAATGCATGCTTCTCAATGCTCTGTCCAACCCATCTGCAAAAGATTCAGGCCTCAGAGCAACTTTAGGACTGACATCCAATTCTAGCCCTTTCCTGGTGGAAGAATAAATGAACTAAGACATTCAGTGATTAACTGTAAGGGTATGTACTGTTCAGGTACAGGGGGCTATGCAGGGAGGAGGAAGCATACAGAACACAAGTGAACACAAGCATCCATCCACCAGACTTGCGTCTACCAGTCAGTTACTCATTCTGAGAGATCTGTGTTTTTTTAATCCTCACCCAAGGATATGTTTATTGATTTTTTTATTTGAGAGAGAGAGAAAGACAAACATCGATGTGAGAGAGAAACAATGATCAGTTGCCTCTAGTACGCACCCCAACAAGGGATCAAACCCACAACCTAGGCATGTGCCCTGACCAGGGATCGAACCTCCAACCTTTTGGTGTATGGGATGGTGCTCCAACCAACTGAGCCGCCCAACCAGGGCAAGATCCATTTTTTGATCACATCGTTTGGCCACCTCTTTTCCCTAATTCTGTGCTGTAGGTCATCTGTGCTGCCACAGTGGTCCCACAATCAAAGAGGTCACAACCAGCACGGTGCGAGGTCACAGTTAACAGCATAAGAGTTTTGTGTAAGAGCATCTGGGTAGAGCCCATCCCCAGCATGCAGCCTGAATATAACGGTTGCCAAGGCTTTCTACAGAGATCAAACATTTGTCAACAAGGCAGGGCTGACAGAAAACATTCAGATAAGCTATATCCTGGTTGCTAGACACTTTCACTTGTTCATCACATAGTTAGTTCCCAGGACCTGGGCCCTCCTCTCCTGTTTCGAGGCCGTGCTCTTTGCCCTTGCTGTGGAGATAGATGCACAGGGTCATCTTGGGGCAATGTCAGTGTGGTGACTGGGCTGTGCTGCCCTAACCAAAGGGCTGCTCCTAGTTGATCCATCAACAGGGGTCACTACTGAGCTTTTATGTGACCATAGATCCCAGAGAAATAAACACTGTCACAATGTGGCAGTTGTGTACCAAGGGGGATTGGGTGGTGCAGCCTAGGGAATGGACATAAGGGGTGCGCTCTCTGTTGAGAATTTAGGACAGTTATAAAACTAAGTAAAAGTGACTCTGCTCTTTATTATCACCAAGAACCAGCAATTCTACAGAATGTCAGCAATAATAGCTCCTCCTTGCAAGAGCAGGCTGCTCTGGGGACATACTCCTGATTGACCTGACATCTCTGTGCAAGGGTCAGGGGCTATGAATATAAATTTCTCTGCCTCAAGGAGTTCAGACTCTATCCAATTTACTCTGACTCCCTGTGTTGAAAGCCCTCTGCAGTATCCCAGAACACCTAGATGGTCTGTCCCACGGCATGGGCCTCTCCTTGTACTATTTAAATGTTCACATTTAACCCCAGTCATCAGCAGTCAGTGTAGAGATGTTCTTTTATGCCAGAGAGAGATGCTCTAGTATTATGACTGGCCTGGGGTGAGGAGGCTTTAGTAGAAACACATGACTTCTGGCCAATGTGGAGGTATAGGTAGACATACTGTGCCTCCTTGCACAACCATAATAAGGACAACAACAGTTTAGAAACAAAATAACCACCAGAACTGACAGAAAATTTAATTGTATGGAAGTTGGTCAACCAAGGAGAAAAAATAGACCAGACCAGTAGGTGGGGCAGAGTGGGGCAGCCAGGCAGAAAGGGGCTGTGGCACAAAAAGTAGTGGCACCGGATGTGCAAGGCACCACAGGCTCACAAGACAGCAGCAGGCGGACCCTGGGTGCGCAGGCCACGGCTGGCAGCCCCTGGGCTCGGGGTGGCCAAGGGCAGACCCAGCTTAGGCGGCGATTGTGAAGCAAGGCACTGCACACCAGGGGGTTCCACATTCTCGTGCAAATAAACAAGGCAAAATTGGGAAATGAGACAGAGGGTGCAACCCAGGGTCCCAGTACCAGGAAACAAAACCTCAAAACACCAATTGAAAACATCTGTGGGGGTTGAGGCGCAGGGAGAAACTCCCAGCCTCACAGGAGAGTTCGTGGGAGAGACCCACAGAGTTCTAGAATGTATACAAGCCCACCTACATGGGAATCAGCACCAGAAAGGCCCAGTTTGCTTGGGGGAAGCGGCAGAAGGGACTGAAATGCAACAGAGCACGGAGCAAGTGCCATTGTTCACTCTTGGACCACCCCCCCCACATACAGCATCACAACCCAGTGACTGGGTTGCCCCACCCTGATGAACACCTAAGGCTCCACCCCTCATACATAACAGGCACAGAAGACAAAAAAATGGCCCAAATGGAAGAACAGATCAAAGCTCCACAGCAAATATAACTAAGAGACCAAGAGATAGCCAACCTATCAAATGCACAGTTCAAAGCACTGGTGATCAGCATGCTCACAGAATTGGTTGAATTTGGTCACAAATTAGATGAAAAAATGAAGGCTACGCTAACTGAAATGAAGGAAAATGCACAGGGAACCAATAGTGATGGGAAGGAAACTGGGACTCAAATCAATAGTGTGGACCAGAAGGAAGAAAGAAACCACCAAACAGAAAAGAATAAAGAAACAAGAATTCAAAAAAATGAGGAGAGTCTTAGGAACCTCCAGGACATCTTTAAATGTTCCAACATCCCAATTGTAGCGGTACCAGAAGGGGAAGAGGAAGAGCAACAAGTGGAAAAGTTATTTGAACAAATAACAAAGGAGAACTTCCCCAATCTGGCAAAGGAAATAGACTTCCAGGAGGTCCAGGAAGCTCAGAGAGTCCCAAAGAAGGTGGACCCAAGGAGGAACACATCAAGGCACATCATAATTACATTAGCCCAGATTAAAATGAAGGAGAGAATTCTAGAAGCAGCAAGAGATAAGGAGACAGTTACCTACAAAGGAGTTCCATTAGACTGTCAGCTGATTTCTCAAAAGAGACCTTACAGGCAAGAAGGGGCTGGAAAGAAGTATTCCAAGTCATGAGAGGCAAGGACCTACATCCAAGATTGCTCTATCCAGCAAAGCTTTCATTTAGAATGGAAGGGCAGATAAAGTGTTTCTCAGATAAGGTCAAGTTGAAGGAGTTCATCATCACCAAGCCCTTATTTTATGAAATGTTAAAGGGACTTACCTAAGAAAAAGAAGATAGAAAACATGTATAGTAAAATGACAGCAAACTCACAATTACTAACAACCACACCTAAAACAAAAACAGAAACAAACCAAGCAAACAACTAGAACAGGAACAGAACCACAGAAATGGAGATCACATGGAGGGTTGGCAACAGGGGAGTGGGAGGAGGAGAGAGAGGGAAAAGGTACAGAGAATAAGTAGCATAGATGGTAGGTAGAAAATAGGAGGAGGGCAAGAATAGTATGGGAAATGTAGAAGCTAAAGAACTTATGACACACGGACATGAACTAAAGGGGAGAATGTGGGTGGGAGGGGGTGTGCAGGGTGGAGGGGAATGAAGTGGGGGAAATGGGACAACTATAATAGCATAATCAATAAAATATATTAAAAAAAGAAACACATGATCTCTGGGTGTTCTTCCTTCAATCAGCCTTTTGGTTCAGGATTAGTCACAACTTTGAAAAGAGACTTTAGCTTTTCTAGTGTGTGTATAGGTGCATGCACATACACTTCTGTCATTTCTACAGTGCACAGTCCTATGGAAGGTTTCTCTCTCTCTCTCATTAATGAGTGACTTCTTATTAAACTACTAGATACTGAGAAATACAGAATTTTCTATCCCAAGTAAATGGTAAAATCATTCCTATGTATAGTGAGTGGTTCCTGGCTCCAAACTGAATTTATAGTTGTTTATTATTTCTTCCCACTTGTGTATTATTAAAATGCAAATTAAAGATTTTTGGAGCAGAATTTTGTTTTGTTGCATAAGAGTTTTGTTTAAGAGCATCTGGGTCAAGCCTATCTCCAGCATGCACATTAAACCTATCTTGGGTTTTCTGTCTTGGGCAGATTGCATTTAGGTTAGCAAACAGAATGGATTTTTCTCATTCTGTATCTACATAGCTATTTATTAACATGAAGTTGCGGTACCAATTTCAAGATCTCCTAAGATATGCATAGAGTGTAGCAAATGGAAAAAGTGGTAAGGCTGGTCAAGATGGTGGTGTAAGCAGACATGGCTCACCTCTTTGCACAACCACATTAAAATTACATCTAAAATATAGAACAGCCGTCACTCGGAACTGTCAGAAATTGAGTCGAATGGGAGTCTGACAACTACAGAATCAAGTTGAATGGAAGACTGACAACTACAGAATTAAAGAAACCATCCAGACTGGTAGGAGAAGCACGGAGGCAGAACCGGCTGGTCCCACACCCACATGTGGTAAATAAAATTCAGGAGGGATATCTCAGGAGCAAAGAGTCCCAGCCCCATAGCAGGCCCCACAGCCCAAGGTTTCAGTGACAGGAAGATAAGCCCCCACAACTTCTGGCTGGAAAAACCAGTGGGAATTGAGTCAGTAGAAAAAACTTCTGGAGCCCTAAGCAATTCCTCTTAAAGAACCCAAACATGGACTCACCTACTCAGACTCACTCCCTCTGAGATCTGGCACCAGGGTAGCAGCTTGAAAGGCACCAGTAATATACAGGGAGGAAGTGAAGTGGCTGGCATCTCGGCAAACATCGGCCACTGTCCCTTTTTTAAACTTTCGCACAGAGCACATAAGCTAGTACCATATCTGAGACTCCACCAACCTGGCTAATACTGTTTGACCTACCTTAGAGATCCCCAGAAACTCTGCCCCACCCAATTTAGGGACCCACCCAAGATGCTTTTCCATATGAATGGTTGGTCTTAGCTCATGCTTTACAACTTCCTAAATCCTATCAAACAAGCAATAGCAGGCCTCAGTGAGCCCCCAGGCACAAAGCTAGCAGCAGCCAGCCTAGATTCACAGGTTGGCTTCAAATCTCCAAGCACAGCACAAGTAGCAGCCATCTCAGATTGCTTTATAGCTCAGGCAGGGTGGCCCTGGGCAAAACACAGGTGGGCATTGGTCTTGGCCTCCACCACCGAGGAAACCCCAGGACCTGCACACCCAGTGGACAGCTACAGACCTCAGAGCACCACCACTCTGCCCCTGCACAGCTGATCCTCCACTGAGGTCAGTAGTTTGTGATCAGTGGTCACAGCCAGTCCTTGCAGCTGACTGGCCTGGGTAATTCCCTCCCATTGATCTGCCAACAGCAACCAAGGCTCAACTACAAGAAGAGGGTGTACTCAGCCCATACAAAGGGTGAACCTCCAGTACCGAGCTTGGGTGATAGGGGAGACTGTGCCACTGGGCCCTACAGGACATCTACCTATATTAGGCTATGCTACCTAGACACAGAGTCAAAGCAGCTCTACCTAATACAAACACAGGGAGGCCACCAAAATTAGGGGACAAAGAAACATGGCCCGAATGAAAGAACAGATCACAACTCAAAAAAAAACAAAAACTAAGCAATGGAGATAAGCAATCTGTCAGATGCAGAGCTCAAAACACCAGTTATAAGGATGCTTAAGGAACTTAGTGAGGGCCTCAGCAGCATAAAAAAGATCCAGTCAAAAATGAAGGACTCACTGATTGAAATAAAGAACAATTTACAGGTAACAACAGTAGAATAGATGAAACTGAGAGTCAAATCAATGATTTGGAATAGAAGAAACCAAAAAACAACCAATCAGAACATGAAAGAGAAAAAAGAATCCAAAAATGAGAATAATATAATCAGCCTCTGGAACAACTTCAAGATGTCCAATATTTCCCTCATAGCAGTGCCAGAAGGAGAAGAGAAAGAGCAAGAAATTAGAAATCTGTTTTTAAAAATAGTGAAAGAAAATTTCCCTAATTTGGTGAAGAAAATAGACACTCAAGTCCAGGAAGCACAGAGTCCCAAACAAGATAGATGTAAAGAAGCCCACTGCAAGACACATAATGAAAATGCCAATGGTTAAAAGATAAAGAGAAAATCTTAAAAGCAGCAAGAGAAGAGTAGTTAGTTACCTACAAGGGTTTTCCCATAAGACTGACAGCCGATTTCTCAAAAGAAACCTTGCAGGCTAGAAGAAACTGGCAAGAAATATTCAAAGTCATGACAAGAGGAACCTACAGCCAAGATTGCTCTACCCAGCAAAGCTATCATTCAGAACTGAAGGGCCAATAAAGAGCTTCCCAAGCAAGAAAAAACTAAAGGAGTTCATCATCACCAAACCATTATCATATGAATTGTTAAAGGGACTTGTTTAACAAAAAGAAGATCAAAACTATGAACAATAAAATGGCAAAAAAATACATTCTATCAACAATTGAATCTAAAAAACAAAATAAGCAAACAAGAACAGAGACAGAATCATGGATATGGAGAGCATTTTGATGGTTGTCAGATGGAGGAGGTACGGGGGAATGGGTGAAGGTGAGGGGATTAAGAAGTACAAATAGGTAGTTACCAAATAGCCCTGGGGTATAAAGTACAGTATAGGAACTGGAGTGGGCAAAGAACTTATACACATGACCCACGGACTTGAACCACGGTGGGGGGATTGCCAGAGGGAGTGAGGGGTGCTGGGTGGACGGGGGGAAAGGGAGGAAAATCGGGACAACTGCAATAGCATAATCGGTAAAATATAAAGGGAAAAAAGGTGGTAGGGAAGACAAGAGTGACGGCCCAAACATGGAAGTATTTGATGTAACTTGTGGCCGAGGTTCAAAGGAAATAAAGTCACATAGCAAGTGAAAAGGAAAGAGACGGGTTGCCCAGCAAGGGAATCCTTGGTGCACTTACAGAGCACTTCAGAAATGGCATAAAGGGAAGTAATCCGTTCCGAGGCATCGCTCTTCAAAGCACTTACCAGGGTAAGTTTTTAGATCTAAAACAATTTTAAATTAAATGAACCGGGTTTTAGGGTGGCTGATGGACTGAATTTCCTGTGATGTCCTTGTGTTCCTTGCTTCATGTACACTGGAGAGATGCTATAGGGGAAAGGGGTTCTCTTTTGCCTGGCTTCCTACAGTAGGCAGTGAGATAAGTCATCAGTGTTAGGCAGTCATTTCATTTCTACTTAATGCCTGCCACTTGGAATTCTGTGATCGAACGGCATCCAGATTATGAAAAGAAGAGTCACTGACAAATGAGTCCAAAGAAAAGCTGGCAGAGGGCAAACCACATGCACGCCCATGTGCTGGCCCAGTGCAAATGTCAGAAAACTGTGTGGCACAAAGTAATGTCTTTTTAATTTTAAATGTCAGGGTCCTAAACTCCTGGAAATGAACAGGAAGGCAGCATTATCGAATGGTTTAAAAACACAGGATTTAGAGTCAGAATGTATTTTTAACTGAGACATAATTGACATATAACCTATTAGTTTCAGAAGAACAACATAATGATTCTAGATTTGTATAAATTGTACAACAACACAGTCTAGTTAACATCCATCACCTCACAGTTAAGACATTTGTTTCATGTGGTAAGAACTTTTACAAAGACAGAAAACTGTACTTGAACAACAATTAAAATAAAATTTAAAAAATAATAAAATAAAATAGCAAAAAAATAAATAAAATGTATTCTTTTAGCAACTTCAGAACCTGAAATACAGGATTATTAACTTAGTCACCATGCTACTCATTACACTTCCATGACTTACCACTGTCACTGGATGTTTGTGCCTTTGATCCCTTCACCAAGTTCGCCCACACCCTGTTCCTTGCTTCTGGCAACCAGCAGCCAATTCTGTGTGTCTGTGAGCATCTTCTGTGTGTGTTGCTTTGGGGTTCTTCTAAAAATTCCACATATAAGTGAGATCATTGGGTCTTTGTCTTTCTCTAACTTATTTCTCTTAGCAGAATGCCCTCAAAATCCATCCATGTTGTCACAAATGGCAAGGTTTCCTTTTTGTGGCCGAGTAATATTCCACCGTGTGTGTGTGTGTGTATATATATGTGTGTGTGTATGCATATACATATTATATATATATATATATATATATATATATATATATATCACAGCTTATTTGTTCATACATCAGTAGAAACTTAGGTTGCTTCCATCTTTTGGCTATTGTAAATAATGCTGCAATGAATATGAGGGTGTATGTATCTTTTTGATTTAGTATCTTAATTTTCTTTGGATAAATACCCAAAAGTGGAATTGCTGGACCATGTAGTAGTTCTATTTTAAATTTTTTGAGGAACCTCCACCCTGTTTTCCATAGTGGTTACACTAATTTACATTCCAACCAACAATGAACAAGGATTCCCTTTTTCTCCACATCTTTGCCAGCACTTGTTATTTCTTGTCTTTTTGCTAACAGTCACGCTAATGGGTGAGGTGATATTACATGGTGGTTTTGATTTGCATTTCACTGTTGATTAGTGACGACATATGGTAGCAATGGTATTGTTGCTCATCTCTCTGCTGCCCTCTTTTTTTGGGTTAAGTGATTTGTCAGGTTAAAAGGGCCTTCAGGGAAAGACTCAATCACAGTAAGAGTCATATGGATGACTTTTGTGAAAATCACATCACTAGATCTGCACAGGGCTGATTGAGCTCTTAACGCCTGCCCCCACCACCACCACGAGGGATATTACATCAGTAAGTCAGTCTGCTACAAAAACCAGGACAAATTTGTCTCTCCAAACTAGGGTGGGGGGAAGCCTGCCACTTTGCCTCATTGGTTGGACAGTTATTTGTATATCATTTATATATCTACATCTACATCTGTCTTCTATCTACCCACATATCTGCCAATCTAGTTCCCTCCACAGCAAGACTTGGCAGCTTATTAACTGTGAGTACCATCATGGAAACCAAGGAGTACCTCCTTGTGCTACTCTCTGAGAGCCATTGTGAGTGAAGGAAACAGAGGCTGGGAGATGGGCACACAGAACTGGCACTCCAAGGAGCCTGGGCAAGTTAGCTAACTCAGCAACAGATTTTCTGTGTGTGTTTATTTTGTATCCTGCAACTTCATCGAATTTGTTGATTAGTTCTATAAGTCTTCTGGTGAAGTCTTTAGGGTTTTGTATTTATGGGTGGGGAAAAGTAGGGTTATAGTTTCTATGGAAAATAATTAATTAATAAGTAATAATACCAGAATAAACTCTAGCCCTGTGTGGTATGACTCAGTTGGTTGGAGTGTCGTCCTGTAAACCAGAAGGTCGAGGGTTCGATTCCCCATCAAGGCACATGCCTAGATTGTGCGTTCAGTCCCTGGTCAGGGCACATACAAGAGGCAACCAATGGATGTTTCTCTCTCAGATTGATGTTTCTCTGTCTCTCTCCTTCCCATCTCCTCTCTCTAAAATCGATAAGCGTGTCCTCTGGTGAGGATTTTAAAAAAAAAATTAACTCTGTATTTCGTGGACTCACAACTGTAAACTTATTTTTGCCCACCCCTGTATATATCATGTCATTGACAGTTTTACTTCTTCCTTTTTGAGCTGGATCTTTTATTTCTTTTCTTTCTTTCTTTTTTTTATACTAACTGCTCTGGCTAGGACTTCCAATTCTATGTTGATTAAAAGTTGCAAGTGTGGACCTCCTCACTTCGTTCCTAATCTTAAAGGAAAAGCTTTTAGTTTTTTACCATTGAGTATGATGTTAGCTATCATACGGCCTTTATTAGGTAGGGGTACATTCCCTCTGTATTTACTTTATTGAGAGTTTTCATCAAAAGTAGATGTTAAATTTTGTCAACTGCTTTTTCTGCATCTACTGAAGTAATCACGATTTTTATTCTTCATTTTGTTAAGGTGGCAGATGACACTGATTTGCAGATGTTGAAACATCCTGGCATCCCTGGAACAAGTCCCACTTGATCATGATCATTTTAATATGTTGTTGACTTGGGATTGCTAATACTTTTGTAGAGGATTTTGCATCTCTGTCTATCAGGAATATTGGCCTGTAATCTTGTCTTGTGCTGCCCCTGTCTGATTTGGGGATCAGGGTAATGCTGGCCTCATAAAATGAGCTTTGAGATGTTCCTTCCTTTCCTATTTTTGGGGAGTTATTTAAGAAGGAGTGGTATTAATTTTTCTTTAAATGTTTGATAGAATTCACCAGTGAAGCCATTTATTTGGTCCTGGACTTTTGTTTGTTAGAAGATTTTTGATTTGTTGATTCAGTCTCACCACCAGTAACTGGTCAGTCAGAAATTCTATTTCTTAATGATTCAGTCTTGGCATGGTGTATGTTTCTAGGAATTTGTCCATTTCTTTTGTTATCTAACTTGTTGGCATATAGTTGTTTGTAGTATTCTTTTATGGTCCTTTGCAAATTTTTTGGTATAACATTTCCTCTTTCATTTCTTATTTTACTTACTTGATTTCTCTCTCATTTCTCCTTAGTGAGTCTACCAAAAGACCTGTCAGTTTTGTTTACAGTCCTAGGGGACCTGTAAGTATAAGCCCTGCTGGCCACTAGAGCCAGGTGATCTGGAGGTGTCCCCTGGGTGGAAGCCACAAGTATTGCAGTGCCAGACAAGAGTATAAAGTCCTTTCTCAAAAACACCAGTGAGCTTGAGAGAGGCAGAGGGAGAGCGCAGAGATGGGCCTGCTGGCCTCCAACTTTGGAGATGATTTTGGGAGGCCTCTAGCTGCATGTTAAATTAGATGCCTGCCCCTTAGGCAGGTGCTTTAAGATGAGAAAGCCTTCGCAGAAAGTCTAGGTGCTTTTCAGTCTCTGCCTCTGGTAGGCCCTGGCATGGGGGAGTCGGCTGGAACCCTTCAAGAACTGCTTCTCCGTTTACTATAACTTTATGGGATTCGTGTACGGGAGCCATTCACTTTCAAAGCCAGGTGTTTTGTGGGGCTCATCTCTCGGGCGCTGGTCTTAAAAGGTGGAATGGCCAATGTGGGTTTTAAATCTTTTGTTCCTCAGGGAGAAGCTTGGGGTTCTGAATTCCCCACAGATTTTTCTCACCGCACCATGGGTGAGGTTTATGGTGAGACTGGGCCTCAGCCTCTCCTATCTATGCGGATATGGGTTTTTTCTTGTTTGCCCAGAGTTTAGGAGCCACTTGGCTAGTTCTGAGGTTTCTTTCAGAGGAAATTGTTCCACATGGAGCTGTCAGTTTGGTGTGTCTGGGGGGAAATGGGTCAGGATCTCTACATCTCCATCATAAACTGGAGTCCCCCATGGGCTTTAATGTCAGTCTGTCCTCTTTCTGCCCTTGGCAAAGTGATCAACCTCTGTGTCTCAGCTTCCTCATCATTATTTACATCAACTATATTGAGAACGCAGGTACCTCCCTCCCAGTTGTTGTGAACAATGGGATAAAACCTAGCAAATAGTAAGTACTTAGAAATGGTAAGCATCGATGAGACGGTGATGCAGCTGCTGAGAGTGGACTTAGGGGAGCCCCAGGCTCCCCGCTGTCCTGCAGCGGCAGAGCCCTGGCACTGAACCACACCTGTGTGCTCTGTATCAGGCCACTGTGAGGGGTCGGTCCTAAGGGAAGTCCTTTCTGCCAGTGTGTTTCTGTGTTTTTAATGTTTTTTTTTATCAACTTTTGCTTATGGTTGATTCTTTATTATGTGAATCTTATTAAGCTTAGCGGCCTGCGGTAGTTTGTTTTGGGTTTTGTTTGTTTTTTGCATTAAAGATTTTAATTTGATAAATCTGAGAAATAAATGAATAAGTAGGGACTAAACTAAAGCACAGTGTTCCTTGTGATCGCACCATCCAAACAAGGTCAAACACCTGTGTCATGGGTCAGGGCACCCTTGACCAGAAACTGTTGTATCACAACTGTTCGACAGGACACTCTGCAGTGTTGGGAGCAGCCCGCATCCATGCTGTGCGTTGCAGCGGCCACTCACTACATCTGGGTCTTGAGCACTTGAAATGTAGTGAATGTGACTGGGAAACTGAATTTTTCAGTTTTAGTTAATTTAAATAGCCATGGTATCTGGTAGCTATCATTGAACAGCACAGGTCTGTGGAATAATATAGTGATATATTCTTGAGATTGGATGACTGCTTCAGAAATCGTGGAACAAAGTACCAATAGGTTGGGTTTTGTTTGGGGTGGTTTTTTGTATTTTTATTGATAAATCAGAGAATACCAAAAAATTTAATTCAAATAAGACTTTGATAAGAAGAAAAACAAAGCTCCCTTTGAAATTCTGGGATTCTTTTAAATATCCATAATTTGAAATTCAGCCTAGTAATCTGAGGTACGTTTGTTTTATAGTCTACCTATAAAGGCTCATTAAATCAAGGCCTAGCCTGTACTTGGTGCTCAGTAAATGTATACTGCATAGATTAAATAGTAAATCCATCAAACAGAGGGAAATGTGTTTCTAGCCCTGTACCTGATGTAATGATCCATGTGACTCTGTTTCCCACAATTCCTCTACCGATGCTGCTGCTTAGGTGAAAAGAGATTAAGGAAATTATAAGGCTAACAAGTGAACTTTGCTCATGCCGTGGTTTCACTGTTGCTTCCCCAGGGAAACTGAAAGAATGGTCTTTGGTTCTGTACGGCACCTCCGTGCAGCCCTACTCACCCACCAACGAGTTTCCTAAAGTGGAGCGTGTCCGCTACAGCCGAGTCGAAGACCCCACCGATGACTACGGCACAGAGGATTACGCAGGTGAGCTGGCTGCCAGCAGGGACACAGACTAGGGAAGGAACATCCATGCATCATCCCACCATGCACAGATAGACTTCTCCCCATATTCTGATGTATGTTCTCCCTCTTTTCTATCCCTCCAAATATTTGTGTATATATATTCATATACTCAAATGTCCATGTTTTTCTTCAAAGCTAAACCACGCTGTATGTAGTTTTCATATCCTTTTTTTCCCTTGAAATATTAAGAGCATATTTCCCTGTTGTCAAATATCCTCAGGACACATATTTAAAAGACAGCATAACTGTCTATCCTATGATCGTGCTATAATTAACATTTAATCCATAACCTGGGATGTGTAGTTTCCTTAGAGTTTTACATGAGTTTAAACAAGGTTTGTCTGAGTATCATCACTTATCAATCTTTCTTGATATCTTTAATTTTTTTAGACTAGAGTTCTGTTCTGAGAATCACTGCATCAAAGGAATTAATCAGTTTTAGGGCTTGGATAAGTTTCGTCACATCACTTTCTAGTCAAAGATGTACCGCCTACACTGTCACCAGCTGTGAGTCTTTAATGCGCTCATTCCTACCAGCACTGAGTAGAAAGAAAAAAGAATATTTTCATATTTTTATAGCTTCGACTGCTAGAAAATACGTTTTTTTCTCTGTACAACAGGTCCTCCAATATATTTCGCTCATTATAGAGCATTGACGAGATGCTATAGGAGCTTAACTCGTTGGTACCAACTGGACTGTGGGAAAACTGGTTTTCTGATACACCATTCTGCTGCAGTCCCAGAAATCTAGTTCTTCTGTGAATTAAGTACAACTATCTTTTGCCCACTCTATTCAAAGAGGCAGCAATTTTCTTAGCTACTTATTAGAATTGCATGCCTCTCATAATATCTCATTTTCTTAGTTATCACTTATTTCTGAAATTTGGTTTTTGTTTTGTGTTACGTTTTAACAGAAAAAGAAAATTGGAGGGTAGGATTTATATTTTCAGATAATAACATTTGTGATTTTAACAGAAATTTTATCCTTTAAAATCAACTAAATATTCACATGTATTTTTTTTTGTAATCTTGAATTTTACATTCGGCCATTAATTCATCCGGAACTTTGGTTTACGATATACAGTGTAAAATGAAGTCCTGTATTTTATAAACAGACTAACGTCATTGACTGAGTTGCTTTCCTTTTTTAATAGTTTAGGACTTTCCTTTATATCAATATAGTTAAATTCTCACACCAGGGTCTCTCCTGCTACCACGTTTTCTGATCTATCAATCTAATAATTCTTAGACCAATAGCACCCACACTGTCTTATTTTTTTCATTTCATGATACAAATTTAATGTCTGTTGAACATACGCTGCTTGTTTTCATAGAAATTCTTAAGTTCCCCTTTATAAATCCCATTGGAATTTAATTTGAATTTACATGCAATGTAATGGGAGACTTACAATATACAATCTTTTCATCCAAACCATAGACCATGTCCCTTTTTAATGAAATCTTTTAGTTTTTTATAGTGTTATTCTTGTTAGTGTTATTCCTATTTTAGGTCTCATTCCTGTTATAGTGGAAAATATTCCATATTTTCTACCCAGTGTATGCTAGTATCTAGGATATTATTGGCTGGTGCATATTTTATATCTATATGACCATTTTGCTTAACTCTCTTACTAATTTATAGGTTTGAGTTTATTTCCTGGGGCAGGTGAGGCACTGTAGCCATAGTATCTGCAGTTTTTATTCTCCTTCCCAATGTAGTTCTGATTCCTCTCTTGTCGTGCTGGCCACCAG
>PVKM010019260.1:0-15302 GCA_004027735.1 Carollia perspicillata | reverse complement strand
GGGGCAGGGTCCGGGGGTGCACACAGGCCTCCAGGACTGTCTCAGAGAGACTGCAAAGCCCTGACCAGCAAGAGGGAGAGTTGGTTCTGGTTCCGATCCTGCCGCCAACAGGTGCTAGGACAGAGCACTTCCGCAACCTTGGCTTGTCTTCCCGTTCATAAAATGAGAGGTTCTGTGTGGAAGTCCCACGTCCTTTTGAACCACAGAGTTGGTGACTACTGCTTGGGACAGACGAGGCCAGCATGAGAGTCACGTACAAGGCAGCACCACTCAAAGCTACAAAGTGGGAAGTGACCTGTCAGGTCAAGGCCACGGCTGCTCAGAGGGGCTGCTGCCAGCTAGCTGGCCCTGCCTCTGGCACTGTGGGAGCGAGATGCTCCTGTTCCTCCCACCAGGGGCCCAGGCCAGCCCCATGAGTCAAAGGATATTAATGTGTCCGTCGTGGCTCCCAGAGTAGATGTAGGACTTGCCGCCGTTCCTATGCACCGTCAGGCACTGGATGGACTTGCTGTGACCCTGTGGAGGAGGCGGACAAGGCAGGGTGAGCCGAGGACATGCCGGCCGGCCTCTGTGGCCCGCCAGCTGTTCTCCACTGACTCTGCCCAACCCTGAGCTCCCACTTCAGATGGTGCCCCCACCACGCTGGCAGAGGCAGGGTCTGCCGAGGGGGGCCAGGGTCAGCCCGAGGTGCTCCTGGTCTGGCAACAAGTTTCCGGACCGAACAAAATCACTAGGGCAGACAGTGGGAGAAGGCAGGAGGGCGGCCCCTGGCAATCAGATGGCTCCTGGGTGACAGGGACAGGAGCCAGGGATGGGGTCCTCCCACCCCTCCAATCGCTCCCTGGTGCCCTAACTCCTGGCCATGAACTTGAGGCCTCCTCCCCTCAGGCCCCATCACCTCTGAGTCCCATTCCTCCCACAGCCCTCACGCTTTCTGTTCTAACCGCATGGGACCCAAGGGGCTCCCCACATGCACCCCCATGTTCAGACCCCGCACGATATCCAGCTGCACCTCTAAGGCCATCTGGCCCTCCTCCTCCTTGAAATTCTCATGGCTCCTCACACCTGTGGCGATGCTCTACTAACCTGTCTTGGGGCTCTGGGTGTCAGAGCCCACGAGGCCCTGACTGAGAGAGGCCTCCCACTTAGCTGAAGTCACATCCCCAAAAGCAGCCCGTGTCCTGCCACTCTACCAAAGCCCCAGGCCCAACCTTCTGTCCTCCTTCCTGTCTCTCCCTTTCCCGGGCCAGGAGCCCACCTTTCTCCCTGCTGCCCCACACAGGCAGGGCCACCCCAGCGCCCCCCTACCTTGATGACCCGCAAGGGTTTGCTGGGGTTGTTTTTGTCCAGGTAGTTGATGTACCCAGACAGGGAGATGCTGAGGAGGTGGTCCTTCTGCCACAAGCAGCCCAGCTGCTGGTCCAGAACGTTGGAGCCCATGGTAAACGTGGTAACAGCAGAGTTCGCGTTGACGTCCCAAATTTTTGAGGTTTTGTCTCCGGAAGCAGAAAGCAAATGGGTGCTATCAGGACTCCAACTAATCTACTCAAACAAGACAGCGCAGAGCGTCAGAGAATTCAGTGGGGAGTGGCCCCAGAAAGCCCCTGGCGACCGCCCTCACTTCTGAGTGGGAAGCAGCGAAGCTGGAGGTAGTGAGGCATGCCGGGACAGGGGTGGGATGAGTGTCCAGGCCACGGCACCCACCAGACGTGACCCTGAAGCTCTGCGCCACCACCCCGACTCCGAAGCTTCTAACTGCGCATCTGTTCCAATGATCACAAACGAAGGCACGGCCCAACCACAAGCCCAGGCGAAGCGCATACTCACAGCATAAACGCCTCCGTCGTGAGCCTTGCTGCCTCCCAGTGTGCACACCTGCTCCCCCGTCTTCCCATCGTAGACGTGTATCTTTCGACAGAGGGAGAGGCGTGTGGGTCCCTGCACGCGAGTCTCTAAGCAGCGAGCATGCTAGCTGCGCTTTCTCTCATCGCTGCTACCAGAGCTCCCGACTGAGGCCCCAAGGCAAAACTGATCTGGAAGGTGCTCACAGACTCTGAGTTCTGCTCCATTTACAAGGGGAGAGAGAGCTGTGCTCCTGGGCTTCGGGGCGGCTCGGTGACTGAGCTGCGTTCCAGGAGGTGGGAGGAAGGGGGATCCCCAAGACCGGCTTTAGTGAGCCGGCCTCTTCCGAACAGTCCCGGAGGAAGGCAGATGATCACCCCCCTGCACGGCCCCCCCCGGCCCTCACCTGGCCGTCAGCGCTGGCCGTAGCAAATCTGTTCCCATCGGGAGAGAATCGCACACAGTTGACAAAGCGGCTGTGGTCCTGCAGGAAAAGGGACAGTCATCCACCTGACGACAAGCAATTCGGGAAAGTTCTCCACGTGCTAAGCAGCTTTTGTCGACCAGCTGCCGCAACTAGTGTGAGTCTGCAGCCCACAGGACGACGCAGGCTTCTGAGAGTCCCAGTGAGCGCCTGCCTGGGCCCAGGCCCATCTCTCTGCCCAGAAGGCCCTCCGTCCTCCAGCTGAGCCTCACCCCCCAGCCACTCGTTGCTTCCCCCCCTCCCCACAGAGCCAGGTCAAGCACCACCTCTTACACTTCCTGCCGGCCACACAAGCAGGGCCTCTTCCCCAGTCCCCAGGCCTGGCCCAAGCCTGGTACACAGCAGGTGCTTGGCAATCAACTGATATTTAAAGAAATGAAACAATGCTTATGACCTTCATGAGGAATAAGGATCTAAGGGAGAAGGAGGAATGACCTCCAGGGGTGATTCCCTTATGAGGAGGAAGTACAAACTCTTCTTGACAGAGTCAAGAAGGGTTTGTGTAACAATGACCCTCTAAAAACCCAACCGCAAAGCCTGAACACAGGCCTGGCCCCTTCTCCCAGGGGCCCGGCCGCTCTTCTACCCCAACTGCAGCTGCACATCCACCCCCAAAAGGGTGTTCACTGCCTCCTCGGGGCAGATGCTAGCCTTCAGGATAAACCATCAGACGCAGTGCTCATCACCTGCCCCTTCTCCCCAAGGTACAGCACTGACTGAATATTACTATTTATCTGGAAATAAGGTCTTTGCAGATGAGACTAAGTTAGGATGAAGTCACCAGGGTGGGCTCCACTGCACTGACTGGTGTCCTTCTTGGAAGAGGGAGACTCAGACACACACACACAGAGGGAAGGAGATGCGTGAGGTTGGAGGCCGGGGCCAGGGCTGTGTACCCATGAGCCGGTGGGGGGCCTGGCCCAGCAGATCTGGAAGGGCAGAGGAAGGAGGCAGAGGAGCCCGGCCTTGCCCACACCGTGACCCTGGACTCCCGGCTCCCGGGAGCAAGAGAATCGTGTTGCCATTGCAGCTGCCCAGGCAGCTGCACTTGGTTGTGGCAGCCCCAGGAAAGGGACACATGGGTGACCAGTGCTAACACTCATGGGACAGTCTTCACGTCAACTGTGCTGGTCACGCTGAGGAAGGAACCCAGACCAGGAAATTCAAGTAAGGTTCCCGGCAGGGTGCCACCAAGCCAGGTATCAAAGGAACCATGTCCCTGAGAAGTCCACTGGGAGGGTCAGCAGAACACAGGGCCCCCCCCGCCCCCTGCACAGGTGGTGCTCGCCCTGGATGCACACGGTACAGGTCATGGTTCCAGGCCCTGAGGCTGAACTGTTTCTGGCCAGAAGAGGTGGGGTCCAGAACTTGGGGACAAGGAAGCCTGGGCTTCCCACCCTCTGATGAGATGGGAAGGAACAGAGCATCCCCTACAGCCTGGCTCACTGGAGTCAGAATGCCCTCCTGGAAGGCAGCATGAGACACCTAGGGCTGCTCCTGCCCCTCCTGATGTCACGCAGCCCCCAGTGATTCCATTACGAAGCCAGCGCCTCCCAGCAGAAGAGCCTTTGCTGAACGCCTGTCCCCTTCCCCTCAGTCCCAGCATCAGCTGCCCCTGATGTCACTGGGATGTGGCCCATGGCGCGTGCTGATGGGCTTGTTGTCTGGTCTCCTTGCCACCACGCGCTCCTCCAGGCTCCTGGGGCAGACCCTTCTGGAGAGGGTTTAGTGGGGGCTGGACAAATGCCCCCAAGTACCAGGCGCTGAGTGGCTTTAAAAACTCCTCTCAGCTTTTCCTGCAACTGGAGCCAGGTGTCCAAATGAGAAGACGGGTGTCTGCTCCTGAAATAACCCATTTAAAGGGAGAGTGCCCTGAACAGCCCATTAACTGAAACAGGGAGGGCTAAAAATAGCTTTTTCCATGGTGGGGGCAGGGTACAAAGGAGGAACCGTCTGGGGCAACATCACAGGAGACGGAGACTCGGGCTTCTGTGGCTGCCCAACCTGGCTGCCACCTACTAGGCTGGGGCTCTTCGGCCTGTCCCTCCCCCACCATCCTTGTGGCTCAGGACGATCCGATCCTGTGGGCCTGGGTCCTGGGTGGCGGAACCCCTCCTGCTGACCTTCAGTCCCAGCCAGCACTTGCTGAAGCTCCCAGGGACCCTCCCTTGTCATCTGCCCCGCCATCACTAGCTCCCCTCCACCAGCTCCTCCCTCTTGCTGCAGAGAAAACAGAGGCGTAAAGCACTTAGGTAATAATTAATGCATCTGAGTCCATATCACTGATAGGGACAGAGAGACACCAGGCTCCAGGGCCAGGCTCCAGGCCGCTCAGGTGTCCCTCTGGGCGCCCTCCCTGGTCCCACCAGCCCGTGCTGTCCCTCCACTTCCAACCCTTGCACTGAAACGCCCGGTACCCAACTGCCTTGTCCCCTTGTCGTGAGCTCCTGGAGAGAAACAGGCGCAGACACCAGTGCCCTCCATCTCCCCACCCTCCCAGAGCAGGCGCGTGCCCCGCACCTGGGGCTCTGGAATGGGCTTCTGCCCCGGCCCAGGAATGCTGCTGTGCCTGCCTTCAGCACCCTCACCCCCACCGCCTCCCTCCTCACTCTGCAGCTCCCTGTCCGGCACCTCGAGGGGCAGCACCACACCCATCACCTGCCTCAGCAGGACTGACAAACACAACGGAGACTCGCTCTCCTGCCATCTGCCTGCCCCCACTTGTTCTAATCCTCCTCAGGCCACCCACTGTCCACAGTCACTCACCCTGACATCAGCCAAGCTCCGGTCAGAAGGCCGGAGGTGGAAGAGACCTACCTGCCCTGCTGACCCCCAGCATGACCGGCACTAATGCACACCCAGCCTTGGAGCAGCAGGCAGGGCCAGCACCAGGGGCTGAGGCCGAAGCCGGCACATGGCACGCTCGCAATGAGCGTGAAGAGCCAACACTTCTGCCGTTTCTGCCCAGTTGTGAGCAAGGAAATGGCAAAAAGAAAAAACTTCTGCTTTTTCTGCCCCGTCGGGAGGAAGAAAACTGGAAGGAAAAAGCACCCCTAGAAAACCCTGCATGTCAGAGCTCAAACGTGACTTAACTGTCAAGGAAGGCAAGACTTCCACTGTCAGCCCAGACTGAGGTTTCTAGCTTAACTCACCTGCGACTGTTTAACGGGAGTGACACCCTGTCTGGAGCAGCTGTTGACACAGAAGACCACACCCAGGTGGCAGGTGAAAGCCTGTCCCAGAGCAGCTAGCTGCCAAACCATGCGCCCTGGCCCCGAGGAGGCCAGGTGTCCCTCTACTGCAGGTGTGCTCCACCCCCTCACTCCCCCGCCCCACCCTCCGGCCAGATCTCAGATAGGAAGATGCGGCAATTAGTTCCCAGTCCCAGGTCACATGGCCTCAGCCAGGACACACAGGCCCAGGACAAATGAGGCCCCAACACTGGCCTAAGCAACTGCTCCCCTCAACCCATTACCCCACTTGGTGCAATACCCGGGGCCTGAGGTGGGCACAACTCTCAGAGGTGCCAGAGGGGGTGTCCCGGTCATCCAGGCAGCCACCTTGCACACCTGACAGAGGAGGAGGGAGGTGGTTGGAGAGATGTGGAAAGTCGCCCAAGCTCACACCGGGCCAGACAAGCGGAGATGCTGAGGCAGGTGCAGACAAGGTCCTGCCTGCCCCCTCCTTTTTGGTCCTCAAAGGGAGCCTCTGACCACAGAACGCCAGTGCTGGAGGTAGGCATCATGCTGCCTAAAGAATTCCATCCACACCTGTGTCCTGTGATCCTGAGAAGTCGCCCCCTCCCAGGATGCCACTGCATCTGAAATGTGGGTGGTGCCAGGGCCTACTCCAGGTGGAAGGTTCCTCCATCCTGTGTTCCTGTGGCCTCTTCAAAGTCCATTTTGGGTTCAGGCAAATGTGGGCTACGGCTGGACCGAGGGCCCGAGCAAGAGCCAGCAGCCGGGATAGGGGAATCGTGGCCCATCTCTAGAGGAGCCAGGTGTCCACGCTCGCCCTGCACAACCGGAAGAGCCAGCCTGAGCGGGAAGGAACAGCACCTCGACCCCACACTCTGGCCAGCAGGTGGCCCAATTTGAATCCAGTCACTCTGGCTTGTCTGGAAAACTGCTTTCACTCCCCCCAGGTTCACACGCTTCTGTTTCAACATGGACTGAGCTCAGAACACAGCTTGCTCCTTTTCAAGGTGGTAACTTGAACTTGACACCTGTGCTCCTCACATGCCTGCCACTTATTCTATGGTCAAGAGAAAGGTGGCAGGAGCTACACCTGGGTGGACAGACAGCCCCCTGCCAGTCCTCATCACAGCTTTACTCAGGGTTGTGAGTGCTCATGGCAGATGCGCCTCGAAGTCACAGGTCCATCCCAAAAGTCATCCACACCCTCACTGGGCATTCCAGGAGGGTGTGGGAGACTCCAGGGCCCTCCTGTCCTCCTACACGAGGCCAGTCGAGCCTGTCAGAATCTGTGCCACCAGAAGCCCCAAGAACTCCATACGGGTGCTCTGCCATTCACCAGCAACTCTCTTGCCCTGCACCCAGCTCTGTGGGGACAGCAGAGGCAGGCTGTCGTCACCTAGCTTCCTGGGAGTGCCACGGGGTGACCAGCCTGAAGGTCGCAGAGCCATCGGCAGCAGTGCTCGCTGACATCCAGCATGCCCTGCTCTTGTCCACAGTCCCTTCTGATCTCTCTGAGGTCCCTGCATGGGACTCTGGCGCAATGGACTTCACAGGAAGACTCAAGGTAAGCTGCCAGACCACCCTGGAGACAGGTGCCAGCTGGGCGAACTTTTCTACCCATGCCCCCCAGGCCAGGGCCTCAGAGTGAAGGCTGCGTTCTCAGGCTAGAAAGGAAACAGAAGGTGAAAGAACATTCCAGCCAAGAGAGCACATGGAGAAGGTTGGTAGGGCAGTGAGGGCACAGGCCAGAGCAGACTCTGGGCTCAACTATCAGGTCCCCTCGCCCACCCCTGAGCCTGTGTGCTGGGTTTAACCCACGTGTGCAGAGAGGAACCGACCCCCCGCAGGCAGGGGAAGGAGCCCCACTCTCTGTGGCCCAGAAACCAGACAAAACAAGTGGGGGATTTGGGGCTCGGGCACAGCTCCACTGGAACAGACACAGCAGCCAGGAGGTCGCCCTGCCTTCCATGGTGCACGTCCCCACTCAGAAAACACCGACCATGAACCAGCCTTCACCAAAGCCCCCCCACACCCCCAAATTAGGCAGTGGTCCCAGGAAAGTGCAGCCGAGAAGTGCAGGGGGCCGGGGAGGAGGACACCCCCCCGCCGCGGCACATGCCACACAGGCATCGGCCAGGCCCTGCTCAACGGCCCCTGACAAAACAAAGACAAAACACCTCGCTGCCACCAGGGAGCCTCTGGAGGGCCCTGGGGACCAAACCGAGATACAGCTGGAAGTTCTGCCCACTGCCCACGGCCTGCCCTCTGGGGACACGGAGGCAGCATCACTGCCCTTTTCAACTACACCTGGCCCCAGGGTTAGGGTTCACTGCATTGTCATCAAAGTCAACAGGAGTCCTCAAGGAGCCTCTGGAAGGACACGATCTCATTTAACCCTCGATGAGGCAGCACCTGCGGAAGGCTGAGCACAGCCGAGCTCCTGGTTGAACTGCTGAGGCCGGAGCCCCCACACCCTCCTTGCAGACGGGGAAAGGGAGGCCTGGGGAGGGTCATGCCCTTGTACCAGTCAGGGGCATGCGCAGAGCTGGGACTGAGACCCCAAAGACATTTAGCACCCAAGCCTGTGACCCTTCACTGGGGGCACTTAGAGCACCCATCAACTTTCCCTGGGAAGGCACCAGAGACAAGTCCCAGTGTCACTGGGATCTTACCTCCTCTGCCGCTTTTGTGGCTCAGTGGGCCTGAAGGTGGCACAACCGGAGGGCAGGCTGATGCCAGCCCTGGGCTGCCCCTCTCACAATCCGCATGCCTGGCTGTGCACTGGTCACTTGGCTCACAGGCACGCCCCACCTCCGCCCAGAATGCACACTGGGTCCCAGAGCGAAGCCCTGCAGGGCCCTCCTGCTGGAACTGGAACCGTCCAAGGACTGGGGATTGGTATGCATCCCACCTGGGTGACATTCCCTCACAAGCCCCACTTCCCGCCCACACGCCACTGGTCTGTGCCATGACCTCTCTGCCACCAGCATGGAACGGGTTTGGACTCCAACGACCTCACATACAAACCACCAAGTTCACCCAAAGCCACCCTAGATAGAAGTCCACTTACGCCAATTGTAAACTTGAACTTGAATGGTGGCCCCTCAAAGAACGCGGCGCAGTTATCATCGCTGCCTGTTGCCAGCCGGTATGGCCTGCTCTGCTTGATGTCCACACTGTTGATGACTTTGTTGTGTCCCGTGATCTCGCCCACAGAAGAGCCACTGTCCCACAGGAAGACGGCTCCAAACCTTCACCAATGAGACGGGCCACAGGGAAAAAATCAGCCCCGGGAAACTGGATGACATATGGGCAGCCGAGTGGCCAGCGAGGCCCATCTTGTGACCACGCAGGACACACGCCTGTCTGAAGAGCACACCCTGAAGGTGCTGCGGTTCTGGCCCCACACGGTGTTTGTCGGGAGCACCAAGAACACACGCCTTTCGGGAGAGACCAGAGGTCCTCCCAGCACATCAGTAAGGCCTAGCACACGCGGGTCCCCCGCACGGAAGGTGCCTTAGAAAGCACCGGCCAGGGGACCCACTCTGTGGTGCCGTGGGAATCCTCACTGGGCAGGACCAGGGAACACAGCACTTACTACCACCCCTCCGGGGAAGGAGGGGCTGCCTTGCTCTCGGCTGGCATCCAGTGAGGATGTACCGTGCGGTTACTATGTGCAATCCAATGAAAAAGGAACTGTCAGGACCAACGGGGAGGACTTGAAACGCTACTACGGAAGAGCTGATACCTACCCACGACATGCGCTAAGAAGAGCCTCCCCGTGAGGGGGATAAAGACTGTGCCTGGCCAGTTTGAATCCACGAAGGCAGCCGTGGTGCCCCAGAGGGAGCCCGGACTGACCCCACTGGGCATCAGGACCATGACTGCAGCAGCCACCGAGGGCCACCTACCCAGTGTCCCCTTGCCCCATCTCCCGTAGTAGGGGAACACGGGGCGATGTGCCCAGCTGGGGAGAACATCCAGTCTCTGGTACGGCCCTGTGTGGCTGCTGGGAGGACCCCAATCCTGCTCTCGAAGAGCCGTGTCTCTCACTTTCCCCCTTTCCCGCTGCCTGCAGCCTGCAGTGTGGGCATGAGAGGAGTTCCAGGACTTCAAAGACACAGAGGAGGGCCTGGGCCCCGACACAAACTCGGAGGGCTCACCCCTTGTGATGCATCACTGAGGCCCACCCTGAAGGAGCTAGCAGCCCGTGCTGGTCACACCTCTGTGAGGAAGGCCCGAGGGCCTGGCACCTATGGGAACTTGGCACATACTAGTCCCTGCTAGCACATTGAGACCACTGCACCCCTTCCCACAGGGACACTGAAGAAGCAGCAAAGCAGGGGGCATGGACAGGGAGGGGCCAAGGCCAGAGACTCACTTCTCCCTTCCTTCCCCGACCACTGCGATCCTCTTACTGTCTTCTGTCCAAGCAATGTCCTTGATCTTCCCAGCGAAAGGCTGATACTCGTACTTCAGGAGGTGCTCCTTCTGCGTGGTGTCCCAGATCCTCAGCTTCCCAGACACATCTGCAGACACAATGGGGTGGCGAGAGCCATGTCACCTGTCTGGGTGGAGGCGTGCGTTTGCAGGAGAACAGTACCCGGCCACTCGCTGACCTGAGCCTGCTGTCTCCGTGAGGACACTGCTGGGTCTGTGCCCCTGGCTGCTGACCACCGCATGACAAGGTCACACGGGCAGCAGCAAGCCCAGGGACGCAGGTGGCAAACCCAAGGCTTTGGGATGCAGCTTCATTTTATTTCTTCTTTTGTAGGGGATCGAAATGGCCCATGGGCCTCGGGCAACTTCCATAACACTAGGGGACTAAAGTTCCTCATTTGCACAATGTGAGTACACCAGGGACACCTGCCTTTCCCACGCCGTCACTGCGTCACCGACAGAAGCATGCTAGGACATGCACGGGGGCCCACAGGGTGTGCGAACACACCCCAATCCCTCACAGCCCCTGGCCCACGCCTCAGGCGACCAGCGGCCCCCCTCTTCGCCACGCAGCACAACCCCATGACTCCGAACTGCGGCGCGAGGTGAGCCTCCGGTGAGACACAGGGTGGGCGCTGGAAGGAGTCGGACTACGGACAGAACTGGGGAGGGCCTCGCAGCCTCTGCTGTGGGTTGTGGGTACAGTCCCTTCCCTGCCTGCCACCAGCCGGTCACCAAGTTCCAAGCACACCCCCACCCCGTACACACAAGTACTAAGCCCCAAATTAACAGAAAAAACAGAGGACTCAGCACCAACACTTGAGGCTTAAATCCTCAGCCCCGAGGGGCCTGGGAGACGCCCTGCCAGCAGGTAAGCCAGCGCAGCTCCCAAGACCCGCTTGAGCACCTGGTGCAAACTCTACAGTGGTCTCTGGAGAGCAGCTTTTGTCTCCCTGTTCGGGGGGGACAGGGGAGGAGAGGCCAGAGCCCGGCTCCAGTGAGTCCAAATGGGTCTCATGCACCGACTGCCGGGGGAGAGTAACTGTACCACCTGGAGGGCTGTCGCCAAGATGAGATGCTTCCACAGGTGGAGAGTCTCAGACAAGCCCTCGGCACACTGCAGGCTCCGTGGGAGCCTCTCCCTGGGAGCAAACGCCTGGTGCCCACAGGCCAGCTGGGGGGCAGACCGGAGACACCTTCCACGAGAACATCACTAACTGAGGGGCTCCCAGGGACCCCCATCCTCTCTGGGCAATGTCTAGGAAGACCGCCTGGCATATCACCCAAGGGGAGTCACAGTGAGGTGACATGGACCTCGGTTAAGTCCCTTCACTGAACAAACTGACCATCATGGAAATGCAAGGCAGCGGCAGGGGCTAACGGCATGTGTGCAGGAAGGGCTCACGTGTGCACTTGGCACACAGCGGGCCATCCAGGGCTGTACTGCCCACAGCACAAGGCCCAGGGCATCCCATAACACACGGATGAGCCAAGCTTTCCCATCTCCCTGAGCTCTGCACCTGCCTGTGGTCCATCAGCTTAGGCTCCCTGCTGCACTGCACCCCTGCCCCCACCCAGTGGCCTGCTCCATCAGGCCCTGCTTGCTCATCAAGTTCCTTCCAGAAGCAGCTTTGGCCAGAACACCACTATGGAGCTTCAGACCAGGCACTCAGACCCTGCCTAGGCCCTGCCTGACGAGGGCACCCCAGGCAGTCACTGGGCAGTGACGGAGCACCATGGGTGAGTGCTGGGGGCACAGTGGACAGGCAGCTGCCTGGGGTCTGAAGGGCAGCAGACAGTGAGCACACATCCACTCGCCTGCAGGCTGCTCCACAGAGCCAGGGGAGAGTGACTACAGAGCCAGAGGCCTCGGCTCACAACAGCCCACAGCCTGAGCAATGCTTACATCCTTCTCCTCCTCTGGGCTCAAGCCCTAGGGTCCTGCTTTCTGAGGGTCACCTGGGAATCACTGCCTGGGGTGCAGACCATCAGCATCAAAATCACCCAAGGAAGCCGCCACCAGAAAGAGGGGAGGGCCTGCCCTGGAGGCTGCTCCACACTGAGAAGCATCGCCCCGCAGCACGGGGGACCCCTCCTGACAACAGACACACGGACAGCCTTGTTCGGGGCTGGAGGCCCAGGCCCTGGCATGGGCTCCCTCACACAACAGGTCTTCCCGAGGATTCAGACGCTTGGCAGAAGTGGACCGGCCAGACTTACAGAGACTGCATGGTCCGGCAGAGGGCTGGCGGCCCCTCTGGGAGTGAGCAGCAGGCTTCTTCAGGCCCTGGGACCCCCACCCCAGGCAGGCACAGCAGGTACATGGCAATGCACGGAGGCAGAGAGCACAGCGCTCACTCAGCCGCCTCCTCCTCCTCACTGCAAACCGCAGACACACACTGCGTTAACGCAGCCCTGGGTTCTCGTCTCTGCAGTGCATGCCTCCGCCTTCCATCTGGGCGACGGACCAGTGCGCTTCAACTGTGGATGTGAGCTCCGCCCAAGAACCCCTGGGGCCCCCATTCAACCAGGACGTTGGGAAAAAAACGTCAAGCTGACCCTTGACTTATGTAGACAGTCCTCTGCAAACCCCTCTGCGCCAGCCCGCTTCACTGACTCTGCATCAGCATCTGAAGGCCAGTGACGTCTGTCTGGCTGAACACCCTGCCCAGGGGCACAGGCCAGGGTAGGCCGGGCTCGACAGTGATTCAGCAGCTGGGCCCCCGGCTCACGGCCTCAAGGTACCGGGCAGGGAAGCTATGCCACACAGGCAGTGGGGCCTCCCCCAACCCTGCTCTCTTGAGAAGACACTCTCTTACAAGGCCCCAGGGCCAATCCTGGGGTTTTAATGAAGAGGCACTTTGCTGGCAAGCTAGGCCAGAATACAAAAAAATCCAGAGGGCTAAAATAAATCACGGGAGATAAATTAGAGCAGGTTTTACAGAGGGAGTCAGAGTAGGTCAAACACAAAAACCAGTAAGTGCCCACGACGTGCCAGATGCCTGGCCAAGCCCTTCACACACAACCCTGGCTGGCTGGTGCTGCGCTGAGTCCGCAGGCCTGCTGCCTGGTGCGTTTGATTTGGGTGACAGAAGCTGTGGTCACCTGTCATCAGGTGCCCACCACACAAGAGCTGGCCTAGGTATCTCACAGGCATCACCACGCGGGACCCTTCCCAAACAGACCTGGCAGGTACTAGCAGCCCATGTACGACAGAGAAAATGGAGGCCCAGGAAGACAGGCGAGTCAAGGAAGGCTGCTCAGCTGGGAGGGTGCACCCTTCAGGGGCAGGCCCGTGCACCACTGGCCACACCCGCAGCGAGGGCAGTGTAGACAAAACAGCCACTACTGTGGGTGAATCCCAGCCCTCCCTCCTGGCTGGTTAGTTCCTTTAGCACTTTGGTTCTATCGGTCGCTCTCTGGGGCTGTGGGGACACCCACGTCAGCTCCCCACTGGGCCCTCTCCCTGGGGCCCGAGACGGGCTGGGCGCAGGCAACAGACGAGTGTGTGAATGACTGGGGCGCGGGGTTGGGGTATGTCACTGTACCTGTGCCTCCCTTTCTCACCTGCGAATGGCAGAAGATCTATCTCGAAGGGCTGGGTGAATAAAGACAGCATCACAGGGGAAGATCTCTGCGCCCAGCTGCCCACTGAGCCACGGGGCCTGGCTGGAGCACACCCAGGCCCAGACCCAGAATGAGAGGAGCGCTGACAGAGACCGAGGCTGGCACTGCGCTAGTACCAGGCAAGGAGCAGCAGATAAGGCGGCACAAGACAAAGCTGCGATTCAGAAGCGCCCGTGCGCGCACACTCACAAGCTCCAGTAACCCTGATACGGCTGCCTCTAAGGCCTCCGGCCAACCTCACGAGAGCATTTCCGCTGACCTGAGGGCGGACCAGCTGCCAAGCTGCAAACTAACAGGCAATGGAATGGGGCTTTTTGGTGGCTTTACGCTTTCGCCAGCCCCAAGAAACTAATCACACTGGCTCCACCCCCGCCCCATCCCTTCAACCGTCCCCCACCCTCCTGAGACAGGAGCCCAGTCTGACTCTAAAGCCACCTTGGCCACCCCACGTGCGTTCACGAGCCACGAGCACACAGGTACCTCCAGAGGCGATGTAGAATCCGCTGGGCGCATACTTGGCCACCACCACTTGATGGGCATGCTCTGTGTAGATGTCCGCCACGGCTGGGTTCTGCAAGGGGGGACTCGAGTGAGCACAGGCATGCAGAGACCATCCCCCCACCCCCATGGCTGGGCCTGGGGGGCAGTGACGCAAAACTGAAGTCGGAAGCTTCCTAAAGAAAAGCCCAGAAGCACACCTACCTGCCTACCTCTGGGGGTAGAATTCTAGGGAACTGTAAATCTCTTGTCTGTGATTAGAAGTCAAGGTAGTTTTCTCTCCTAGGTATTTGTGAAATATACACATGAAACAGAAATTTCATTCTTTAAAAATCGGACACAAACTTTCTCCAGTTTGTGCAAGCAGCAGCCGATTCTTCACGTGGGAGCAGCCACCGCAGGCCCCTACTCAGAAGCAGGCCTATCCCCAGCTGCCACGCAGGGCAGGACCCAAACCAGAACCTCTGCTTTAAGTCAGGAGAACAGAGAGGGGCCTGGGGCTGGGAGCCTCTCCTCGTCAGAACCCTCGGGTGGGAAGGGTGGACTCCCAGCCCCTGGCCTGGCACAGACCAAAGGCTGGCCGGCCTCTGCAGCAAGAACGGGGCTAGCCTTCGGGACCAGGAGCATCTTTACTGTGCGACAGCAAGGCTTTAACATGTGACTCACTGAACGGAAATGCTGGCGCCCACCCCCTCCCCTTCTCCCACCACACACACGCACACAGAGATGCTCTCAATTTGTCTCCACGGCTGGGTTTGCTTTCGGGAGGGACTAAAAGCTTGGCCCCCGCACCCCTGAAACCCACTGTCAACTTTCTCTCTGAAAGAGGCAGCTTCCCACAGACTAGGCTGCTGCAGGCACAACTAACCTGGCCCCCGACAGACCCCCAACCTGGTCTGGCCACCTGGCAGCCCCCTCCTTCGTCTCCTTTCAAGATCGGAGGCCTGCACTCTGCTCAGCCTCTGGCCGCAGGAGGCCTGCAGCCCTCCTCCCCACCAGATGAAGACCAGAGCAGCACGCCCCAAATTCCAGCCCCGTCAGACACCGGCTGCCCGCCGCCGATCCGGGCAGCCCTGAGTCCCCAGGCCAGGCCAGAGGCACCTCTCCCTGGCTGCCATCGCCACCAACGCGTCTCACCTTGCCAGGGAGCCACCTTCTCCACCAAGCCCTGGGAGATGGCCTGTCCCCCACTCTGTGCTTCCAAAGCACCCCTG